>PVHY01002039.1:0-137086 GCA_004024945.1 Uropsilus gracilis | reverse complement strand
AAAAAAAAAAAAAAAAAGCTTATTGAATGACTGAAAAGGCAAAGTGCATTTCAGTTAGTTTTAATTCTAGTTTCCTTGACCTTAGCATACAACACATCAGAAGTATAGAAAAGGGACATTCAGACTTTCCTGTCTGACTTATGGGAGGAGATAAAAGAAAGGATGTAGGTTCAGAAAGGACAGAAAGGATGTGAAAGGATGTAGACTCCATGCCTAGAACACACAAGATGCTCAATAAATGTTGATTCTTATTGCCTTAGTTCAGTCAGGTATTTCCATAAAGATGCTGACTCCAATATTACTTTCTGAAAATACTCTAGCCCCTTACCCTTCTGGCAATTTGTGACTCTATTCAGTCATCTAGGAGGATTCTCGGCACTTCTGAAGAGTCCCAACCCTGTATTGTGTGACTCAATAATGGTATCAACATTATTCTAACTATAAATCAGGCAAAAACCAAGCTTTAGCATCTGATCCTGCCAGAGGAATAACAGAAGTTTAGCTTGTTGTCTTTATGTTAAAGAGATGTTGTCTTTATGTTAAAGAGATACCTTCTATGTTTGGTAAAAGACAAAGGTTTCCAGGCAGACTCAGATTTGAATTCTGATTGAGCCAAATTGTGGCTTGATATTGAGCAATAAAATGAATCACTTATTAAAAAAAAAATTGAAATTTTGGATTTTTTACAATCTATGATTGTATAATTGCTGAAACTGTATATTATTAAATAAGAAAAACAATTGCAAAATAGAGTCTATATAATCTCATTTTTATGAAAAAATGTTCATTTACCTATTTGAAGGTCCAAACATCACCCAGACTTGAATAGTTGTGATCCTGGAGTAAGGGGAAGGTGGGAGGGCTGCAAAGGGACCTGGGCTGTCCACTTGCTCTATTCCTGTCAAAGTGTTACCATGAGCATGTATTCCTTTTGTACAAAACAATCCAAAGTATAATACCTTGGATTATGTGGAGATAAATATTTAAGGGGGTGGGGATGTACGTCAAGAAAGTGGTCTCCTCCATCACAGGATATGCCACCATAAAGAAGCCTGGAGGGCCGCTCCACACACCTGCCCTGCAGAAAGTTTTCGGATGCACTCAGACGGGACACCTGCCCCAAGATGATTCCTGCAGATTTGGTCAGCCTGGTCTGCAGTCCCCCAGGAAGGTGGGGCTTCACCCAGGAGAAGGACACTGCCCCAGAAAAGAAAATAAACAAACAGGCTAAACATGTTTTTTGAGACTAGGTCTCGTTATTTTTGCCCGTGGAACTGCAGGCTCTTGTTGCCCGGGGTACCACGGACTCAAGCAAGCCCCAGCCTCAGCTTCCCAGGTAGCTGGGATTACAGGCGTGCGCCACCACGCCCAGCTATTTTTTTTGGAACTAGGTCTCACTATGGGCCCCAGGTGGGACTTGAACCGCGATCCCTAGCCCCGGCCGCTTGATAGGCTGAAGCTTACAGGCACGAGCCACCGTGCCCAGCCAAACAGGTTAAACATTAATCAACAACAATTGGGAGTAAGAGAGGAGCTGGAGTGACCAGAGTGGGGGGTATAGGGCAAGGGAAGGGGGAAGGACAATGCCTAAGGGGAACAGTAACTTTACAAACAACTGACAGAATTAAATAAAAACTGGGGAAAAAAAGGTTGTCATAAATTAGGTCTTCTGTTGTCCCTAAAAATTGCCCAAGTCTGCTCTACTTCTCATAAGTGTTCCTACCTCCTGGGAACTGCCAGTCCAATCGATGGGAAGAACACTGTCCCTGCCATCTTTAGGGAAGAGGACAAGATTGAAATCCAGGAGGCCTAGGATTTGACTCTTGGTTTTATCTTTATATTTATTTTATTTAATTCTTTTTTTTAGAAACTAGGTCTCACTAAGTTGCCCGGGTAGTCCTGAACCCACAGACTCAAGTGATCCCTAGCCTTCCAGGTAGCTGGGATTACAGGTGCGCACCACCACACCCAGCTATTTTTTAGAGACTAGATCTTGCTATGTTGCTTGAGGTAGTCTTAAATCCTTGCACTCAAGTGATCCCTGGCCTCAGCCTCCCAGCGCTGGGATTATAGGTGTGCACCACCATGCCTAGCTGACTCTTGGTTTTAAACAGATTCCGCTAGTCTCTTTCTGAATGATAAAAAAAGAAGACCCTCAAAGGACACAAACTGTCAGTGACACATGAGAAACCCTGGGACTCAGATGTCCAGGTTGGCCACTGAAATCAATGAGACTGTATCAGGTACTGAAATGCACTGCAAGGGTAGGCCTTGCGTGTTGTCATCACATGCATGCAAATGGTAGCCCTGCAAAGTGATGGGGAAGTATGGGTAAACTTGGACATGGAAGTCATTTATGTACATGTATAAAACCATCACACCGTAAGCATTTTCATTTTTTGATTAACTGCACCTCAATAAAATGGGGAAAGGGTGTTATGAAGAGAGAGTGAAAGACCTAAAATTGTTTGCACGGGACCAAAACTAACTGAACTCATTTTGCAATAAGAAATTCCAAATTAAGATCCATTCTGGAAGATTCCAAGTGGACCACAAAGTTATAAGATCAAATATTCAGATCAAGATGTCCAACCCATCTGATCTGAACAATCCAGACAATGACTTCATCTAGCAATTCTTTACCTTCTAGTTCAGTTTGCCAGTATAGATCTGGTTATGGAGGGTTCTGAGCAAAGAGGAACAAAGGTAAAGGGGAGAGAACAAAGATCATTGCCTGGGGAACCCCAAGGAAGGTGATGTGGATGCTAAAGCAGAAGGGCAGAGCGGATGATAGGGGCCTTAGAAGGGCCCCTGAACTGTGACTGAGGTGACTCCTCCTCCCTAGTGGTACAGTGGGGGGGGGGGGGGACGGGACACTGACCCGAGCAGTGTGAGCAAGAGGTTTGGGCACATTTGCCAGAGTCGTTAGATTTTCAGAGAGTAGAGATTTGACTGCCTACCGAAATCTCTGCTCTTTTCTGAAGCACAATGTCTACCATCTGCAGCAAAACTTCCCTAAAGAGACTACTTGAATTGTAATCCATTTGCAGTTATTTAAAATCTTATTCAATTCCATTCCTATATGACCGCCTTAAAATAGATATGTCATCAAAGCAGAAATTATGCTTGAATTTTAAAAAATGCTCACAATGCTATATACTTTTCCAGTATAGCTCGAAGCTATGCTGGGTGGTCAGCAAGTAAGTGTTCAGTGGGAAAGTTGAAGGAGCTGTCAGGTCCCCCAAAGTCTCCCAAACTTCTTTCTAACTTAGAGACCAGGAGAGTTAGTTGGGTGGAAAACCCAGTTCTCTGATCCGGGGGCCTGATGTTCAGTACCTGGTGTATTTTCTCAGAAGGCGATCCTAGATGCAAATTAGGGCTCCAAGCTCTACAAAGGACGACCAGGAAAGCACAGTCCCTTCTAAATCCCTGAGGGCTATTGCAAGCTGTGTCTAGGAGGAGTGAGCGTGGGTGGGGGAGGCGGTGGTGGTCGGGTGGGAGGGCTTGGGCTAGAGGGAGGACAGGGGCTCCAGGCAGTGATTATGTGGAGGGGATTTGCTATGTCTCTTTTCCTCCCCCTCCCGTCTTTCTTTGTCCTCTTTCTCCGTGTTCCTCTCTTTGTCCCCTTTTCCTCTCCCCTTCTTCTGCGTTTGTCTGGGAGGATCCTGGAGTGTTCTTTTGATCGACTCAATCTTTCTCTGGCACTTGAGTTCTGATTGGTTAAAGGACTTAGAAGGGAAAAAAACTTTAATTAAGTAGATAATCTCTTCTTTGGAAGTTTGGCAGCTCCATTTCACCTCCCCTTAACTCTGTTTGGGATCGCTTACACACCAAAGAAGTTGGGGTTTGAGGAGAATTCCATCCCACTACTACTGAGAGAGCACTTCCCCATCTCTCTGCCTCTCAAGTTTTCAGAATTTTCCATCTCCTGCTCCAGAGGATTATGTTTCTTATGAAGCCTTCTGTGTGCATCTTTCTTTTCACCTGGGTCCTACAACTCAGCCACACCTGGTAAGTAACCTAGACTCTTACCTGGAACTGGGACTAGGGACGTGTGTAATGTATTGAAGAGAGCTCATTTTCATTTTCAGAAAAGTAGGAAGCCCTGGAGTCTCTCCTAGGAAAAATTTGCTCAGTGGGGTAGGGCTCTTCCGAAATTTAAGGCTGGTTTCAGTATATCTTTAGGACCCCTATCTATAATGAAATGGATTAAAAAATAGGGTATTCTTATTTCTAGAAATTGCACTCCCACAAACATAGTAAGTGGTTTTGGGTAAAGTGGACATAGTTCTTCTTACTAAATTTTAGTGTCAGCATTATGAAGAGGAAGGTAGTTCAGAGCAACATTCCACTGAATGTTGAATCTGATCTTTGAGGTGAAGACTGAAGACAAAATTCAACAGGATCTTTTTTTGCACTTTGTGACTTACTTTTATTTTTCTGGATGTTCTAAGTAACTGCACATAGCGTCACTTCCTAGAGATTAAAAATTGACTCGAGCTACTGAGTTATTATTAGGTTAACAAGTATGTTTGAAATAAAAATATTTTATAAGCCTAAACTTCTTTAAAATGTAATTTATTAAATTTATAAATATTTCTGAATTGTTCAGAAAGTTGGATAATGAATGTGAAAGTACTTTGTAAGCTAAAAACCACTGCAACAAATGATAAATGAGATCATTTTTACATAGCTACTTGAAACCACATAAAGTTTCTCCACAGAGAAATGTTAGTAAGCAAGTAAGTAAGATCTGGGAAATGCATGTTGTTGGGTGCTTGGAGTTGCTCTCCAATTGAGAAATAAGCTCAATTTCCCTATCAGTTCTCATACTGACCCTCTAAGACAGGAATCCTATTACTACTATAAATTTTAAGAAAACAAGAGTAAGAATTTCGTTGGAAATCAGCTTCCTGTGCTAATTGAGCATGTATGCTTTTCATAAGTGAGTATAACCATCTTTTGTAGAAAGTTGATAAGAAGCATAGCACATGAATACCACTCTTTGCACATTAATGTAATAATTTGCAACATTTCTGATTACAAACTGAATGACCAAATAATGGGTCGATTTTAATTGGCAATCTAATGAAATATTTATGCTCAAAACAACCTCTGTCCTCATCCCCTCATGAGAACAAAAAGACAAAAGGGAGAGGAGACTATTTCAGAGCATTTCTAGTGATGTCAGGGTATTCTCCAGCTGATTCAGTATCAGCAAAAGAGAAACACGAGACTCCTTTCCCCAGTCACCAGGGCAGTGTGAAGAATGGTTCTATAAGAAATACCTTTACTGTGTGTTTGTTCCCTGCTGCAGAGGTCACGGTCACTTCATTCGGATACTGACACAGCCCCACTGAAAGGTGGCTTCTCTGTCCAAAGTGTCTGGATTCAAAAAGAAAAAAGAGATGTGAAAGAAAGTTCTAATTTAAAAACAGGGTTTCCAAGCCCCTCTTGCCTTGCTTGACTTTGAGGAGAAAATGTACAAATCTCCTGTCTAATGCAATTAGATTGTAATTGCTTTTCCCCTATAAGCCCCAATTTGAATTAAACATTTATCCTTTGCCAAGAGTCTGGTTTTGGTAGCATTTGAAAAGCAGTTTTAAATTTAATGTTAAATCTTGATTGTTCTTATAATGAAACCATCAGGGTTTTGCATAAGGTCATCCTCCCCTTTGTGCCAGGCAGAGAAATTTGGCCAAGTGCAGCCTTTCAGATGTTTTTCTTAGCACTTCATTGTCAACCTTTTATGTAAGGACCTCCAGAGCATTTAACAGACAGAGAACCGTAATTTCTGCTTGGCTGTTCAATTGTAGGCTTGCCTGAAATTACTGTCTAAAAGAGTCCATCCACACAGAAACTCCTGGGCTTGAAAAGGAGAGAGTCAGGATGACATTCACTGACAATCCACCACCCTGCTAGGTATCTCAATGCAAAATAACCAGGGGTAGTGGAGGGGGAAGGAAGCTGTCTCCAAATTTCCTCTCATTGGGACACATCTGAGGAGAATCATCCTGTAGTAACTGAAGAAAAATCTTTTCTTTGTATGTTTTTCTGGCTCTTAATAACTCCAAGAGAGAACAGGAATGCAGGCTACTGCAAAGCAGATGGCAGTGACTGTAGTGGGGGCCAGAGATGAATTTGACAATTTTACTTTTCACTTCCAGTACATTTACTCAGCTGGAATGAACAGGATAGAGTGTTTTTCTTTAACTGTTGCTTTCACTTCACTCCAGATGATACTGGGTCTTGCTCTGTTCTTGGTTTCTTGCTCTTTCTCTCTGTTCAACTAAATCACCAAATCAGAAAGGTGCACTGGGACTCAGAGATTAGCTAGTCTCTGCTCTCATTTTTGAGGTGATCACTACCTCTACTTCTTTCTGAAGAACTCAAACAAGGTCTGTTTATTTTCTGCAGTAGAGCAAGAATTGATCTGAAAGGTTGGGCTTTAAACCAGCTTTGAAAATGCATCATTCCTTGGTCTTCTGTTTTGAAGTAACCTTTCTTTGGTTCTCGAAATTTTACCTCACAAGGACATGCAAGACCCTTGTTTAGTAAAGACTTCAGCTATCTATGGGAGGTGGGAGTCTTTGAATTCATAGTCTCACTAAAGATATATAGCTCACATTTCTGTTCTCATTGATGTGTTACTGTTGTCCAAATGTATATTATAAACAATAAAAAACACACTCACCTAGAGTATTGCACTCATGGTAATTGGTTGTCACATTAAGTTTTTGTTGAGCTTTTCTCAGTGACAGATACAAAAAGAACAAGTGCAATCCAGTGAGGCTCTACTAACTTCAAAAGGGATTTTTGTCTTCCCAAAGATGGGGAAACTCTGAAGTTGGGAAGATAAAAAAGTAAGATGTGGGAAATTGCTGTGGGATCTGAAAAATAATACCCCAGAAGATCTTATATCTAAGATTTTTCTTGATTAAAAAAAAAAAAAGCTCATAGTTCATTAAAGAAATTGAGATTCCTAACTCTGGTACAGCCAGGTCAGAAACTGTCCTGTAGGGTGTCCTTAAAAGGGCTTGGGACCTGATGGTATTAATTTAATTCCCAAGGGCAGGGACAAAATAAATAAAAATAAACAAGTTTAATTCCCAGTTATGTCATTGATTTCCTTACTGAGCACTAAGTTTTTCCTTTCACAGTCTCAATTTCTCCTGCCATGAATAATAATTATATTATGTGATGATGGTGATTTACAAAGACAAACTTCCGGGAAGTTCTGGGAAGAGATTCTTCATTCTAGCTTGTCTTACAGAATCAGTAACCAGTTAGTCTAAGTGATGGGGAGGATGCTCTGAGGTGGATTTTTTCTGTGTGTGCATGTGGATGATAATTTGACACAAAGAAGGATCTTCTTTCTGTGACATTCTATAAAAAGGGAATAAGAAAGGACTAGAAGGGCTATTAATCCAAACCCTCTTTCTTCCATGGAAAGAGGTTACTTTTTTCCCCAGCTGGGACAATTGGTGTAATGCTACTTTATATTGGATAATGCTGTTCTCTCTTAGGACCATTAATGAAATCTCCTTTCCCAGGCTCCATTTAACTCATTTCTATTTCCATCAGTAAAGCAGAGGAGGATTGAGCTTAGAAGGAGAACTTAATACATTTTTTTTCTCAGAATAAATCCTCATTTTTCAGAAAGCAGATTTTTCTTTACTAGGTAAAAGATCAGATTGGGCTAGCACTTGGGGGATACTATGACCATAGTTGGTATAAATGCCATTTCCCATTGCCTCCCACTTGAGATATACCTATCCTCCCAGTGCCTTTGGAAGAAACTACCATCTGCTCTTGACAGACGCTTCAGTCTCATTTTAAGCCAAACTTTCATGATTTGTTTTTCTCAATCTTTACTGTAAGCCCTTGTTATCGATCATGTCATTTTTCTGTGTGTTTCTTAGGTCAGAGTTTTTTCCAGGCCAAGGAAAATCCAACTTTAGGGGGTCATTGAAATTCCCCATTATCTGGCCGGTTCAAATTCACTTTTCTTAATAAGTTGTTTTCCCCACAGACAGCTTCTAGTACCAGTGAAATAGGAGGCCATGTCCCAGTAGTCTCGATAAGATCCTGTAGGTAGATCGATAGTTTAGTCTTTCTCTGCAAAAGACTTTCATCCATGGATGAAATTCTTAAGTTTTCCAGACCATGCTTAAAACCATTTTGAGGATCCATAAGGAACAAAGCCCTCTTTATTTAAAACTATACTCCTCTCTGGCTTCATAAATCTCAGTTATTTCCTTTACTCAAGTTCTTCAGGTTCATCTTATGAGACTCTGGAGATTCCATCCCATACCAGTATCTAGGATAATAAATAGCAAACCATATTACAGAGTCTGGCATTTCTTCCAATCCAAATTGGAAGAAATTGGTCTTTCTTCTAATTCAGAGTGTCTGGTGGAGCTTAGATTGTGCAAACTATTGGTTCAGGGGCATTCTAGTGCTTAATTTTATATTATGGAAAATTTGCTGCTTTTACAAAGAGAGAACAGTACACAAAATGAACCCCCATAACTATGCCCAGCAGTTATCAGCTCCTCACTCACCTTGTGTCATCTGTACTTTCTGTAACATTTTCACCTGCATATATTTCCCTTCATCTAATTTTTCTAAATATTACCATGGTCAAAGCAGGAAGAAAAGGGACAGGAAAGGGAATCTCCAGTGTCTGAGAAATCTGGAGTCAGGTATTAGAGTGGATTTTGGTGAACACCATTTGGTTATGGTCTCCCTTGGGGCAAGAAAATCAAAAGTACAGTGGGGAGAGAAGATTCATCAAATCCCTGTTTGAGTTTATTGTTGTTTAGGCTGTGGTTGGTTAGCAAAGGCAAAGAAATTGTCAGGTCAGATCAAGAGGAGAGCATTTTTACTAACCACTTGGATTTAGTTCCATTAAATAGTGAAAATAGTACTAAAGACTCAAAATCTGTCAATTTTCTTACCTTGAATTGTTCAGTTAGTTGTTTTGCTTAATAACCGTGAGAATCACCATGGACACCTACCATCTTGACCCTGAAATAAACTGGCATTGCACCCAGCAAAGCAACTAGAATATTTCTAAAGTCTATACTACAGGGACCGAGATAACAAGATCAGAAAACAGAAAAAAAAAAATCTCTGCCTCCGCAATAATCTTAGGGGGTTCCTGCAATCCCAGACTTTCTGGGAACAGTGACTTGAGCTGTTCCTTAGCAGCTTTCACTGAGAGACCACGGCATGGAGAATGAGTGGGGCTTATTCCCAGTTAGAGTCCTCATTTAAATGCTAAGTGTTGAAGAGTGTTTTTTTGCAGCTCAGCATTTCTCAGCAGAGCTTGCCACAATGCATAAGGAAGGGAAGAAATGAGGACAAGGAAAGATAGCCTATCCTCCATGAAAATATCCTGTTATACAAATGGCACTTCGGTTTCCAGAGAAAGATTATCCTTTGAAAATTTGTGATTTACTTAGGAGAGCATCTGCTGAGATTGTTTTTGCTGAGACCCGTGGCACAACAATGTGGCTGTGTCCTGTGGCTATTGTAAGATCTTTAATAATTGTTTGGCAGGAGCTGGATTTTTGGGATTTTATTGTAAAATTTAACATAAAGGCTACCAGTAATGTGAATGCATCAGTTTAACTTTTTTTTCAAGTTACAAGACTTGTTTACAAGACTTGTTTTCTATATTTTAATATAGAAAACTGTATTTTAATACAGTTGTATTTAATACAGTTGTAGTTTAATACAGTTTAATACACTGTATTTTATAGAAAATTCACATTTATAAAAAATGGCTTGAGAATGATTTATAGGGTTGTATCTCCTTTGAAGAAAGAGATGCAATTTCTATCAGCGACATAGGTATGGGGTTATGACTACAAGCTCTGCATTTGTTAGTTTCTCCTTGCTACTCATTTTGAAAAAACCTTCACTTGGCCCCAATCTTCACTTCTTTCTTTGCTTCTTTTTAATGCCACGTTACTTCCACGAGCCTATAACTGCTTTCATTTTATCACTCTTCACTCCCTGGGATCTGGCTTCAGTTCCAGTGCTTGTTTTACTGATACCAACTTTTCCCCCCTCTTGACAATTTTTTAAGTAGGAAGAGACTTCTCTTTGAAATTCTGCATACTACTCTTTCTTTCAAGTCTTCTACTTCCTAGTCCTAATCCCTTCCCTTAGCTAAATAGGGACGAGTCTGATTTCAGGTATTTTTATTTTACAGTGGGTAAGAATGAGTTCTACTCCACCCCTGGGGGAAATATTGCATTTTAGCTTAACTATTTTGAATTACACAGTGAAGTATCCCTAACTGGAATATCCTCAGGTATTTTCAGAAAGAATAATGAAAAATATTTTTGGAACAATGGGCTATTCCTTCACTGTCATGAGTGAGGCCTGGCCTCTATGTTACTGTGTGCGTGTGTGTGTGTGTGTATGTGTGTGTGTGTGTGTGTATGCGTGTGTGTGTGTGTGTGTGCATTCTGTCATGGTCACAGGAAATTTGCTCAGAAACAGCTGTCTTTGGCCTTGCTCTGGCTTCATGCCTGTTCCACGAGGTTAAAAACCTGGCTGTCAAACACTAATTGTCAGGTGAAGTTGCTTCCCAGGGACCCTTGTAGCTACAGCACGAGGCAGGTTAAGGGAACCTTCCCTTAACCTTTGCGCCCTGCTCCCTCTGCTTTCTTTGTGCCAAATAACTAGGTAGAGATCTGCAGTTCACATTCCTTCACTGCCACTTTCCCTTTCTCCTGGGCCATCATCCCAACTTGTAATAATCAGATGTTTCTCCTGAAGAAGGCCAACTAGAACTTCATGATCCAGAAACCCTTTATTGACATTGAGAGATGAGAGGAAAGGGTAGGGAGAAGCCAGTCAGGTAACTAAAAAGCTTGGGGAGAAAGAGAAAAGAGACCAAACACAGGAGGGAATCTGAGAACATAAAGGTAAAAGTCCCAGGTGTTGGGGGAAGAAAATACCAGTTTCTGGAAACGCATATTCAAAATCTTTGCCTTTTCAAGATATGTGCTGAAAAGGGAAAAAGTGAATTCTAAGCTACATTAGCCACTGGGCTTTAAATGCATCCAGCCCTTTGGGCAGACTGGAGAGGCTGCCATGGAGAGCTTGCTGCTGGAACAGAGTGTGTTCCTAGGAAGGACACTCGTATTGAGAGGAGGGAATCTAGTACACAAGCTTCACAAGCTTGGCCTCATAGGTGCTGTATGTAACCAGTTCCTGGGCACATGACAGAAAGCCTGAGGAATGTGTGAGTCTTGGCAACCTTAGTTCAGGATCATGTGTACCACAGGCTGTGCAGTCAGCTGCAGGTCTCAGCATGGCAGCTAGGCTGCTCACCTTTCAATGCGAGGTGCCACAGCTTGCCTTGTAGGCTGCCCTAGTTTTGAGAACACCCCCAAAATAGAGAGAAATAGTTAAAACTAATTGGCTTGTCCTCCAACATTAAACATAATCCACACCGATTGGAAATTCAACAAAAGCAGTTCTCTTTGAACTCTCTACCTTGGTAAAATCATTTCCATTTTTTCATGTGAGAAACCAGATGAAAAGACGCTTGGGATATTTAAGTGCACAGGTCTACAGACAATAAATGTGAGGTCAAAAAAGACAAACAAAAGAAACTTGGAGACTTTCCAAGAGCACTTGTGTTTGGGTTACTACAAAGTCCCTCCCGTCCTGTCCCTGTTTCCTGGGAATTTTTTCCTGGTGGTCAGGTCTCCACACAGGCCATGGAGAAGCCATGCAACCTGATGATTATGGGTGTTCAATGAACTCTAGTGCTTAAGGTCGAAATCATTTGAATTGTGGCCAGCTTCTCTCCACTGAGGTGTTGCAAGGCTGGAAAGTTCTGGCAATGGGGAAATGATAGCTCATCCACAAGTTTCTGCTCAGCTAGACTCATGACCCCAAAACTACTAGTGTACCAGTGTCTACAGATGGTAGTTGAACCATGGTTGAAAGGATGTTTAGTATGAAAAGAACAGCAAGGACTTAGACACACATTAAAAGGGGAGCTAGAGAACTTGTAACTATCAATGTTAGAAGAACTATGACAAAAGGTAGTGAAGACAAAGGACAAAAGACACAACTTAGCTGACCAGATCCCTGTTAATTACAGGGAATAAGTGACAGCAGAGGTTACTTACAGTGAAATGTTACCGGGAGGGTTCAGCATGAAAGATGTGATTGCACTCCCAGATTTTTACTGTTGACAAGTTACCTTGGGAGAAGGATGAGGTAGCATTAGAAAATTGCAGGAGAAAGTGTAGGCCAAAGAGTGAGTGCAAGACTTGCTTCAGGAATGAAGACAAGTGTGCAGGTGGTGTGACTGTATTGTTATAGCTACAGCTTGAAAGATTTTCCAAGCAGAGGTAGTTAGCACATCAGTTAGGGAGTTAGCAGAGGACAATCCTTGGAGATATATTCTATTTCCCAAAATATTTTATTCCTAAAAATTTTTTTTGAGGGGAGAAGATCAGTTGTGGCTGCCAGGAAAATACTCTATATTGCCAGGAAAAACTGCAGGGAAGAAAAGATACTCATGATTTTTAATGCACAGTGCAGAGACCCAGCCTCTTCAGGTCGTGCCTGAGAGATCTCTGAGGCCTATGGAAGCCAGACAAAAAGAAGAAAGTGTCCACCCATATGCCATTGTGGCAGCCAGAGCAGGCATTGTCCAAGGGGGAGACATTAGATGCACGTAGGTACCTCTCTTCCCCCGTCTCCACCATGTTTCTTACAGTGGACTCTTAGGATCATCTGCAACATCACCTCTCACAAGCTATACATCATCCCCTCCCAACACCATCTCATCACCACTGTTCAAAAGGAGCTGGAACCCAGAAATTGTCTTGTTTAATCCCCCCCCCAAAAAAAAGAATTCTTGTGCTCTCTACAAGATAATACATTTGGATTAATTTTCAAATGAATGTTGATACTGAGGTTCATTCCCCCAATCTCCAGCACTCCAGGTTATATATTATGTATCTGTATCTACAGAGTATCTACAGATACATAATATATGTCAAGTTTTTGATAAATATAGATTTGCAGAAGATAGCAAAGAAATGTATAAGAAATTTCCATGCACCCTCTCCCAGGCTCCCCTGGTGTGAGCATCTTACAAGTAAAATATAATAGCCATAAAACTTACTCAGATTTATCAGTTTTGCATATACTACAGGTTGCATGCCACTGTCCTAACCTGATGGCTAGGATACCAGGCTAGCCATCAGGCTAGCCATCAGGCTATATATCAGGCTAGAACACCAATGAGACAGGAACTAGTAGGTAGGAAGCAGGGATGAGCCTGTCTTCCAGCTCAGATCCCATGGTGACCTGGAGTTAAAGGGAGCTGGTAGAAACTGGTTGTCATTCACACCTTTTTTCTTCTGGGACTCACAGTAAAGCCAGGGACAGATGGGGAGATGCTTTCACCAAAATCACTCTCCTCAGGCTTCTGGGGACAGCGCAGGGCTAGAATTTCAGTGGGAGTCTTAGTAATTCTCTCTCACCGGAAACTATCCTTATCTCTTTGCTTCTGATTCCTCGGAAACTACCAACTTCCAACCTATAGGATCTTCCCTAAAACCAGACAGTGCACTTGCACTTGTTCTTCAGAGACCTTGCAGGGACTGAGGCAGCCTAGGGCTGTATCTCAGTGATGGCCAGAGCCAGAGGCACATATGGTTCAAGAGCTTGAGAACCCCAGAGGTGAGCCCTGCAACTGTGTCAACAGAACTTGGAGATTCTAGCTGATACTTTTAAAACACTGTATCTTTGCAAGGAAAGAACCACTCTTTGCACAGGCTCCAGGCTGGGCCCACCATTTGGATTGGCATGATGGGAAAGGCAGGAGAAATGACAGAACTGCAGGTACCAGGTGTTTATCTGAGTGAGTGATTGTGGAGTCTCTCAGCAGAGCATTCATTCCAGAGGAGGGAGTCAAGAAGATCCAGCCATCAGACTTGTCTCTTGAATTTGTCACCAAGCTTTGCCACTTGAACCCACAGTCCAATGAAGGGCACTGGAGGGTGACTAGGAGGGCTGTTACAAGTCCAAATTGAAAGAATTATCTTCCTAAAACATATAATGGTATTGATACCCAAGTGGGAAAGTAAAACTCTAAAAGAGGTTAAAAGACAAGTATGCCAACATTTTAAAAAATGACTATAAATGAGTATTTTTTTGAGGGAAAGTTTAGGTTTATGGAAAACTTGAGCTAAAACTACAGCAGTGCCACAGAGCTCCCCATCCTGCCCCTTCATACCTCCCCCCATTGTTAACATCTTGCATCGTTAGTGTAGTATATTTGCTTGTTCCTACATTTGTATTTATTGAACACAGTGCGAGCAACAACAATCTCCCCAAAATGTTCCCAGGTATTGTAGTGCTAACCAGATAAATCAGAGCATGTGACCTGGCAGATCTGGAGTACACGGAAGCAGAAGATGGGAAGAAGAAAAGCAGCAGAGATAGTGAGAGAATTAACTGGGTCTGTTCACAGGTGTGAGCAAAACACCACTGAGAAATACACTTGAAGAACTTTCCAGGTATCAAAAGTTCTGGATTAGCATGTGGGGATCACAGCAAGAGAAATGGCTGCAGAAAAACAGAGAAAAGTGAAGGTGTATCCCTTGGAGATCTGACTCCCTTGGAGTCAGATCCACTAGACTCCAAGCCTAGTTTTGCCACACACTGGTTGGGCCCACCTCTGTGTTTATAAAGTGGAAAGTGTGATGGTTCCTGACTCATGTCATTATAGGAGCTTAAAACACATAAAGGACTTAAAATAGTATTCAATGTGTACAGAATCAACAATAAATAATAAAGTCCCTACTCCATGGAGTTGTTCTAGAAATGAAAAAGAATGATATAGGTCAAGTATTCAGAAGAGTTTCTAAAACATTCGACAAATATTAGCTTATTGTGTGATAGGAATTCCAATGTATACGGTATCAACAGATATACTGAAAGACTAACAAAAGAGAGAAAGCCAATTATAGCAATTGTACTTGGCAAGGTAAAAGTAAAAGTAAATACAGGAAGGTGTGCAAATTGATAACCACTTCTGCCTGATTACTGTGAAACACAGTAACAATTATACACAGCAGTAGTGTTAGATTGACTTCGTGGAAAATATTGACCATAACACCAGCCTCTGTACACATATGCTCATCATGGTCTGGTCATCTGCTAAGGGAGCACAGTCATCTGCTCACAGAATCTGCTAAGGGAGCACAATCATCTGCTCCCTGAACCAGCAAACTCTGGAAGCACTGGGTTGCCATAGGCTCTTTCCCAAATCTTTTCAGTCCTTCTTTACCTCTAGTCTTGTGTTGTATCTGATGATTCTTTCATTTAGAAAAAAATTAACAAAACCCTTTCATTCAATCCACTTTTTATAGATTACTTACTGTGCTCAAGGTACTGTGTTAGGCACTGGAGGGATACAGAGATAAGGATGGCCGCTCGTATTTACATATGCCTTACAGTGTAAGGAATAGAGAAAAACCTCAACAGATGGCAGAGAAAAGAAATGCTGTTTGAGGCTTTGGACTAGATTCTTATTAAAGAGTAGGAATGTTTTTACACAATCATTTAGAGACTTAATTCGCACACTATGAAATTCAAGTGACACATCCGTGATTGTTGGGATGGTTGCTGACCTGTACAGTTCTCACAACAGTCTATTTTTAAACATTTTCATCACCCCCAAAAGAAAGTATCTGTTGACAATCACTTTCCCTCTCTCCTCATCTCTTGAGAAGCTCCGATCCACATCCAGCTTCCAAGGAACTGCCTCTTCTGGACATTTTGCGGCTGGTTTTCACTTAGAAGGATGCTTTCAAGGTTCATCCGTGTGGTGGGATGTGTCAAGACTTCATTCTTTTCTACAACTGAGTGACATCACACAGATAGGCCATGTTATCGCATTTATCCATGACAGACACTTGCTTTGTTTTGACTATTTTGGCTCTATGAATACTGCTGCTGTAACACACGTCTGTGTTCTTGTTGACATGGATTTTTGGTGATGATTTTTTTCCTTTTATTTCTATTGAGGTAACATTAATTCACATCATGGTATGGGTTTCAGACGTACAGGTTCTTACCTCAGCCACTGTCTGTGTCACACCATGCCACTCCAAAAAGGCCAGCCACCACCACCCATCACTAACTTCTTGGCCCTGATCCATTGTCCCCTTTCCTCTTTGGTAACAAACATTCTATTATCAGGGCCTCAGGGTATGTTTTTGGTTACTTGTTTGTTTGTTTATTTCATTGTTGTGGTCCCCATATTTCTCCCACCATCAGATCACCTGTGACACATCACCATTTTCCTTCACTTTCCTTCCTCTCTTGTTTCACTTTTCTCTTTCTTACGGATGTTTCATTTCTATAGTCAACTTGTTAGTTTTTATTATTTCTTGTTCTTTTGTTTAATTTATCTATATTCCACATATAAATGAGGTCATCCAGTATCCTTTTCCTTCTGATTAATTTCAGCTAGCATAATTCCTTACACCTCCATCCATATTGCTGTGAATGGCATGAGTTTGTCTTTTTTGATTGTTGAATAATATTCCATTGTGTAAATATACACAATATAAAAATATTTTATATTTTAAAATATATAAATTTGTTTTTAAATTTTTTATTTTGTAATTGTCATACAATACATGTTTCCATGATTGTATTGTATCCCTTATTCTCCACCCAACCTCCCCTTTCCCCCTTCCCTCCTCCCCTCTGGTCACTCCAACTTCACTTGCTGCAAGCTGTTGGTATGTTTGGCCCACTGGCCTTTTCTTTTTCTAGAACTATTTCTTTTATTCCTGGATGTGGATTTGCGCCCCTGGACAGCAACAGATGAGGCTGCTCAGATCTCCAGGAGTAGCTGAGGCAGATAGTCAAGCTGAGCATGCTGGGAACTTGTCAGGCAGATATGTGGTACACTTCTCCAGGATCCTTTCTGTCACTTGTTCCTGGTTCTGTGCCATACAGTTCTGATATCTGGGTTTGCGAGTGCAACTCCAGCCAATGGCAGTGAGGCATTCACTTCTGGGGGATCAACTTCCCCAGGTAGTTGATTGACCTCCTCTTCTCTCTCTTGTTAGCTGTTCTGCCAGGGGGGCACAGCCCTAAGTGGTGGCTTTCTTCCTCCATTGATTGGTAAAGGAAGGAGCCTCTTTCATGTTGCATGTTACTGTGGGCTCAGGGTTTGTGATTCTCCAGTGCCAGAGATGATGCGGGTAGAAATCTGGGTCAGGTCACCTCAATCACTGGTTTCACCTTTCTGTCTCAGTGGTTCCGGACACAGTGCTAGTCCCACCCAGGTGGTGAGTGTACCCAGGACCATTGTTACTTCCTTTCCTCTGCATTATATCTGCAGCTGGAGAGATTGGATTTTTCATTCCTAGGCACGTCTATTGAGGTTGGAGTAAACCATAGAGGAACTCCCTCAGCCCCCACCCTGGCAGAGGTGCTCAGCTCCCACCCCCTGCCAACATGGAGGCAGAGGCCGGCTTCCCCAACCTGAGATCCCTGGACTTGGAGTTCCTGAGACCCTGAGGTCCTGGTGGCATAGGAGACTTTGTTTTTTTATGGCATTTTCCCCTTCACAATCCACAAATTAGTATTCAATCAGTATTTGCCTTTATTCAACATAGCATAATCTCCTCAAGGTCCATCTATGTTGTCTCAGATGGCAAGGGTTCATCGTCAGCATTCCACTGTGAATATATACTTTTAATTCTTTTTGATATATACCTAGGAGTGGGATTACTGGGTTATATGATAACTTCACATTTAATCTTTCAAGGAATCATCAGATTATTCTCCAAAGAAGCTGCACCATTTTATAATCCCACCAGCAGTGAATGAAGGTTCTAAGTTCTCTGCATCCTTGTCAATACTCATTATTGTGTTTTTTATTTTAACTTAGTGGGTATGAATTCTTGTTATATTTCTCCAGCAATTAATAATGACTTTTTATCTTGGGCTTCTTGGTCATCTGTGTATTGTCTTTGGAGAAACCCCTATTCAGATTCTCTGCCAGTTTTCTCTTAATTTATTTACTTGCCTTTTTATTGTTAATTGTAAGTAGTCTTTACCTGTGTATAGCCTAAAAAATGACTTGCCAATATTTTCTCCCATTCTGTGGGTTCTCTTTTTATTGTCTTGATATTGCCTTTTAAATCACAGTTTTAAATTTTTATGAAGCCCAATGTGCCACTGTTTTCTTTGGTCACTTGTATTTTGGTGTCATATCTAAAATAAATATTGCTTGATCCCAGGTCATGAAGACATCTATCTATATTTTCTTCTAAGAGGTTTATAGTTTTAGATTTTACAGTCAGTCTATGATTCATTTTGAGTTGACTTTTATATATGTGTGAGGTACAGGTCTACCTTCATTCATTTGCATGTAGAAGGTCAGTTGTTTCAGCACCATTGGTTGAAAATACTAGCAATAAATTAGATTTAACAGAATAGTATGAGGTATGGATACGGGCACATCCAGGAACCTTAACTGGCTCAGATTAATTAGAAGATTAGATAGGTAGGGCTACTGCATGGGAAGCAAGGCAGTAAAGATATGTGAGATCAAATTATGGAGAGTCTTGAGTTGCAAAAGTTGGAAAACTATGAAAGATTCATGAACAGAGTGATGTAAGATTTGGATTTTCAGAAGGTTGACTAAGGCTATGGTTGTGAGAGAGAAAAGAGGAAACTAATGTGTGAAACTATAATAGGGTTGAAATGCATGAGTCTTAATAACTGACAATGAATTAGGAAAGACATGGAGGAATAATGATCCCATTAACAAAACAATGGTAAAGTCAGAAGTGGGAAGATGAGTTGGTTTTGAAATACTTTCTCTTTGCAATTCCCAGTAGAGAAATCTAGTAATCATTTGGAAAGGTAGCTCTGGGTCTCAACATGGAAGTCAGAACTGAAGGTAAAGTTTAAGGAGATGTTGTATAATCATGGTGGTTAAGACCCTGGGCAGGAGTGATGGAATGCTCTCTATCCCATCTCTCTAGATAGCTGTCCATATTAGTTTCCTCAGATGACACTTCTTCCTGCTCCCACCCCTACATGTGAGTTAAATTAACAATTATTTATTAAATGCTTATTATCCTTAGGCACTACTGTACTTGAACAAAGCAGCCAAGAAAAATGACACAAAGAGTAAACAAAAGACAGAAAATCTAGTGTTCTGATGACAAAAAGTGCCTCAGAGAAAAATGAAGCAAGAAACGGGGATGGGGCATTGCAATTTTAAATAGACTGATCAAGGACAGCCTCCAGGAAAAAAACACATGTGATTAAAAGGGCTGATGCAAGTGAAGGAACAAGCTAGCTGATAACTGAGAAAACAAAGTATTCCAGGCAGAGGATAGCAGGTGCCCAGAGGGGAAAGAGTGTCAGGTGTGTTGGAAAGAACAAGAAAACAGTGTGGCCAGAGCAGAGTGATCCAGGGGGAAGTAGTAGAGGAGGTCAGATGTTTTATGCAGGATCTTATAAGCCACAAGAAAATCATATATGCTATGAGCGATAGTAAACTACTAATACAGGATTTGAGCATAGAGTGGCAAAATTTGATTTATATTTTAAACAGACCAATCATTTGAGAATAGGCCATAGAAAAATAATGATAGCAGCAAGGATAGTTGTTAGTACGTACTGACAGTAATCCAGGCAGGAAAGAATAGCAGCATGGCTCAAAGTGGCATGAGTCTGGGTATCATTTGGGCTGGAACTGGCAGGATTTGAAGACAGATTGAGCAGGATGTGAGAGAGAAAATTCAAAAAAGACTCCAAGCTTTTCATCTGACAAGTAGAAGGAAGAACATCTTTCACTTTGGTGGGGAAGATGAAAGCAGCACATTTGGATGGTGGCAGTGAAGAGACACTGTTAGTGTTGGACCTGTTAAGTCTGAGATGTCTGTTAAGCATTGAAATGGAAATGTTAAGAATATATTTGGAGAGATAGGTCAGGAAAAGGTCTGAAAATAGTTGAGAAGGTCCAAGAAGACTTCGGTCCTTTGACACCCAATCTGGGTTGTATCATCTGAAACTGTACGTATGGAGAATGGGAGGCTTGTAACTCTGTCTAAGAGAAGTTAATTGTGCAATGTTCTATGGAGATGCCTTGATCTGCCAAACATGGTTGTGAGCATCTTTCCTTCAATCCTAACTATCCTTGGTCGTACCCAAACACTTAAATCCCTTACTATTTGGCAATCATCCTACATCACACACTTACCATGTATTTGTAAATCCATATTATATTTTACTACCCTCAAAAGACATCTTGCCATGATTTCACTAATCAAGGTGAATAAGATCCTTCTTTTCAGAGTCTCACCACAAGGACATCATTTTTTTTAAAGGGAGGTATAAGGCCAGGTGTGGTGGCATGTGCCTTTAGTCCCAACCTAGAGGGAGAAGCTGAGACTGGGAATCACTTGAGTCTGCGGGTTTGAGACCTGCCCAGGGCAACATAGTGAGACCTAGTCTCAAAAAATAGCTGGGCGTGGTGGCATGCACCTGTAATCCCAGCTACCTGGGAGGCTGAGGTTGGGGATTGCTTGAGTCCGGGGTACCCCGGGCAACAAGAGTCTGAGGTTCCCCGGGCAACATAGTGAGACCTAGTCTCAAAAATAAGTAAATAAACAAACAAATAAATAAAGGAAGATATAATTGACATATAACAGATTAGTTTCAGGGGTAAAACATAAGATTCCATAGATGTATAGACTGTGAAGTGATTATCACAATGAATCTAGTTAACATCTATCACAAGTTGGTTCTTAATGCTGGATGATTTGGATATGTGTAAACTAGTCATCATGGTTCAAATATGGTGACAAGTGACTTGGAGGTTGACAACACAAGTCAGTTTATGGCTATGTCCAAATAAAGTCCCCTGTCTTATTGCATGGTCGGTGCTCAGTTAAATCTGATTGATGAGTCAAATGGGTTAGACCAGAATATTGTACATATCTTTACATATTGTGCAATTTCCCAGTGGGCTCTCCAGAAGCTTCACTATTCACTTCCTGTGAGTCCAACTATGTACCCTCTCACAGAAAGTATCTTCACCCAGGCTCATAGTAAAACTTTTCTTTCATTGCTTTGTGTTCTTGAGACTGTCTTGGTGAAATGGGAACAAGCCTCTGGCTGGCTTGGTCATGTCCAAAAGTCTTTGAAAGTGATTCCTAACATAAAGACTGCCATTCTGAGCCAGATAAAGTTGAGGCTCCTTTCTCTGAGGCACAGGACCTGACTGCTTGAGCATCAGAATTTATGTCTGAACCCACAGTTCCTTTGAAAATTGTGAATTCCCTTAAGGGGTTGAAGGTGCTACAGTTTCTGAGAGAGCATTGCTTCTTGTAGTTAACTTTGCCTGCCAAGCTTTAAAAAGTTGGTTTTAGTTTTGCTAGACTATATATAACCTTATAATAGTCTAAAATTCTGTTACTTTTTTTCAAAATCTTTTTCACCTTCCCCCCTATGGCGGTCTCCCAATTTATTAATGCTGTTTCTCAAAAACTACCCACATTTTAGATGTTATGTGTATTTTGTATGGAAAGTCAGTTCAGCACTTTCAGCTTCTCATGGGAGACTGTACTTTCTCAGTCTAGTTCATTTCCAACCTGCTTTCTGATGGTGACCAGCATCTTAATGGTCTTTAGAGCTGCAGGATCTTTAGAACCAACATTCATGGAAACATACATAGTTACAATGGAGAAAGGAAGGTAACGGGATATTTGGATTAATTTTCAAATCTATCTAAAGCTTATTGGCTAAATTTCTGGCAGTTGAGGTTCTGTATGTTCACATGTATGTGTTTAGTTTTATTTTTATGTAATTACAGATTAACAGAACATTGCAAAGAAATGTTCAGGCAAACCCTAGACACCCTTTCCCAAGTCTGTCCCAGTGTTCACATCTTAGAGTTTTTCTACAATATCCATAGCTAATTCAGTGTATTATGTACTCTCGTGTGTGAACATTAATATTTGCATATATAGCTTGGTACAATTTTGTCACATGTAGAGCTTCATCTAATCACCATTGCAGTAAGTCACTTAATTCTACATCATGTAAGACTCTGGCACAGACACTGTCCATCCCTAAATTCTGGCAAAGAATCATCTGTTCTCCAGCCCTATAATTATATGTCATAATTTTTATGTCAATAAAATCTACAGTATGTATCTGTTTGAGACGGGCTTTGAGCATTCAATTTAACTTCTCTGAACTTCACCCCTGATAGATGTCAGTAGTTGATTCCTTTTTATTGCTGAATAGTATTCCATTGCATGGATGTAGCATAGGCTTTTTTCCCCCTTTTAACCTGTGGGTATTTAAGTAGCTGCTAATATTTGACTATAAAGAATAAAGTTGATTTGGTCATTCAAGTGCAAGTTAATGAGTGAAAATAGGTCTTCATTTTTTCCTGGGAAAAAATTATCTAGCATGAAGCTGGCAAGTCACATAGAGAGTTTTGAAAAGAAGAGCTAAACTTTTCCCAGAATGAGATTATTTTAGAACTTCAACTATGATTCAATTCCTAGAAAGATATTCTACTTTTTACCTCTTTCTGATTAGAAAACTATTCTTTCCAGAGTCTCATAGAATCAGATGGACCTGAATTCATATCCTCCTTCAATCACTTATTAGCTGGGTGAGCTTGAACAATGTAACTTTTTAAGAGTCTCTGATTCCTTATTTTTCAAGTAGGGATACTAATGTCTGAGACATTTAGGGCTTAACAATATCAACACACAAAATATGAGAGTAGAGTAGTTAGTAGCAACAGTGAGTTGATGCTAGTTTTTGTCCCATTCCATGGCAAACTGATGAGCAAACACCATTTATATATCCATCACTTATGGCAGTTAAAGTTTTAACTTTTTAAAAAATTCATGATGCTAACCTCTTTGCACATTTTTTTTTGTTTTAGAGACTATGTCTTGCTATGTTGCCCAGGGTAGTCCCGAACTCGTGGACTCAAGTGATCCTTAGCCTCAGCCTCCCAGGTAGCTGGGATTACAGGAGTACACCACCACTCCCAGCTTTTTTTTTTTTTTTTTGAGACTAGGTTTTGCTATTTATTGTTGCCCAGGGTAGTCTTGACCTTGTGGACTCAAGCAATCCCTGGCCTCAGTTTCCCAGCATTGGGATTACAGTTGCACTGACCACCATGCCTGGCTCCTTTGTACATTTTAATGAATATTTACTTAATAAAGTACATTATTTTGAATAGACTCCTCATTCATAGTTTTCTTTGGTAAAACCATTTCCCCTTTATTCCTATAAATTATATTTGCTGAAACAATTCTTCAACTCTTGGCAGCAGAAATGAGTCGGTCTTTCTCCATGACTCTCTACAACTTTTCTTCTAGGTCTGTGAACAATTTCCTGATGACTGGCCCAAAGGTAAGAAAAATTCCTTCAGTTTGTTTGAATTCCACTAGTCTTAGTTTCTTGAATGAAACTAGACAGGTCAGTTTATTTTTCATTTGTCACTTTTTATGCTGTATGAATTTTAGATAGAAAAGCCATGGCACAGATAGGAGTAGGAACATGTTAAAAATCATGGGGCAAAACAGTGTCAGCCAATGCAAGAACTCAAGAGTACTGGTCTGAACTGATAGCCAAAATTTCTAGAGTTGGAAAAGTCAATAGTCTTTTCCAGGGTTGGAATTCAGTCACACAACCTTCTACATGCAAGATGTCCTTTTCACCTTGACAATGCTGGAATGGTATTGTGTGCCATAAAGATAGTTACAGCTCCAAAATGTTATTTTCTAAGATTGTAATGGGGTAAGAGCTGAAAATGTGTATTGGAGCTCATCTTAGAGTAGTAGAATAATATAGTGAATAAAGGCTAGCGAGGTCCAGCATCCAATAAAACTGAATTTCACTCCTAGATGCTACTATTTGCTAGCAATGCGACCTTGGGAAAACTGCTTTACTTTACATTTCTGAGCCTCAAGTTTAATCTATAAAATGAATCTCTGACTCTATTTCCCAAGACTATTTTAAATGTTAAATAAGGCAGCATGTGTAAAGTACTTGCTTTGTTATTATTTTGGAGGGGTGGGAGAGTAGGCAGGGAAAGAGGTGCTTGGCCACTTGAAGGTAATCCTTTCAAGTTCAGCTGCTGAGTCTGAACTTTGACCCCTGTGTTCCTGCAGGCTTACCTGATCTATTCTAGCAGCGTGGCAGCTGGTGCCCAGAGCGGTATTGAAGAATGCAAATACCAGTTTGCCTGGGACCGTTGGAACTGCCCTGAGCGGGCCCTGCAGTTGTCCAGCCACGGTGGCCTTCGCAGTGGTAAGGAAAGCCTCGGCCACAGCTCCCTGGACCCCCTGGCCACAGGTTAGAGCCCCACTCTCCAGGGATGGCCTCTGCCTCCTCTGCACCCTGGCACCTACCTGGTCTCTACTCTTAGGTCATCTCTCCCTCTGGGATCTTCTCTGCTTCTTCTGTAGCTTCCTTTTCTTGTGGCTAGACCTGTTTCCGTTCTTCCCCAGCACCTTGCCTCACACTCATTTCTTGGCATCCCACATAGCTAAAGGTTTCCTCATGATTCCTCAGGAATCACACCAGGAGGTAGGTGGTGGTCATAATTCTGTGCCCCTCGGCCTCTTCCTTCAGCATACTTGGTCGACAAGAACTGGACAGGTGGGAACTGACTTGGTAAAAAGATTCTCATGGAGAAGACAGAGTGGCCAGGCCAGTAAATGAAAGAGTTGACAATCACGGGTTCTTTTCAGGACTAACTAGCTCTTGCCATTTAGACTTCAGTGTTCCAGGAGAAAGCGGGCATGGGATCTTTATAACATGGCCTTCAGGTTCATCCCCTCCCCACCCCACTTAAATCCTTACATGTACATCAACAATAATCTGCCCACCTAGTCATAAAATGTGTGGCCTGCAAAGATAGGATAGGAGAAGCATGGGGCAGGGCCAGACCCTGAAAGTGGGTAGACACTTTATAAAGACGAGGAAATAGGGAACAGCTGGGAAAATAGGTGAGGCTCGTATTAAGGGAAGGAACTGAGTTCATTCCTTCCCTCCAACTCTTTCTATTTCGGTTCCCGCCAGCTAACCGGGAGACGGCGTTTGTGCATGCCATCAGTTCCGCCGGGGTCATGTACACTCTGACGAGAAATTGCAGCCTTGGGGATTTTGACAACTGTGGCTGTGATGACTCCCGCAACGGGCAGCTGGGTGAGTGGGGATACTGGGAGTGGGTAGGGCAAGTCAGTGAAGTTCTTAAACGCTTTAAGAAACTCAAAGGAATGTTTAGTGGCATGAAGAAGTGTTGTAGTCTTCAAAATCAGAGGAATCTGCATCAACCAGTTTCAGCCCAAAACTGACAATGACAGAGCAGGCTAAACAGCCTGGAAGTCAACTTCCACGGAGTGGTTCCTTAATTCAACCAACAAGGGAACACCACTCCCTGCAGACCCAGCCCCCTGTCACTCCCTCAAACACCAGGCAAGTCCTGTGCCTGCCCTTCGCCTTTCCACTCTACCTTCACCAGCATCTCTGGAGGTCTGAGGCCTCCAGTTCAATTCCCAGCTTAGCAGTTCTGCATTATTTCTTTCTTTCTTTCTTTCTTTTTTTTTTTTTGGAGACTAGGTCTTGCTATTTTTGCCCATGGAACCGCAGGCTCTCATTGCCCGGGGTACCACAGACTCAAGCCATCCCCACCCTCAGCTTCCCAGGTAGCTGGGATGACAGGCGCGCGCCACCATGCCCAGCTATTTTTTTTTTGGAACTAGGTCTCGCTACGGGCCCCAGGCGGGACCCGAACCGCGATCCCTAGCCCCGGCCGCTTCATAGGCAGAAGCTTACAGGCACGAGCCACCGTGCCCAGCTAGTTCTGCATTATTTCAACGGTGCTCCACTCTCCCCTCAATGCTCGGACTTCCCTCACCTTTTCACCTTATGTATCCCTTCCAGAGTCAATGTGTTTCCAGCACGTGTGTACGCCACGGGAACACTGCAGCGAGCCCCACAGCTGCCCCATGCAGAGAATGCTTTAGGCAACTAATTAGGTCATGGATTTCTGAGCAGGGGATTGGCCGAGGCTGGCCGAGGGCGCGCAAAGGTGGCAAAGTAAATCCAGAATGAAACAAATTTGGAGATAAGGCGCTCGCCTAACCCTTTATCTTCCCACACCCCAATTCTCCAAACTTAATTAGAAACAGCAGTGGAGGAAGCCCCCTTATTTATGCCTGATCAACCTTTCCTCCCCGTGCACTTTCCCAGGGGGCCAAGGCTGGCTGTGGGGAGGTTGCAGCGACAACGTGGGCTTCGGAGAGGCGATATCCAAGCAATTCGTGGATGCCTTGGAGACCGGACAAGATGCGCGGGCAGCCATGAACCTGCACAACAACGAGGCTGGCCGTAAGGTGAGTCCTTCCGCGCCAGGCAGCCGGCTTCTGGCAGCTGGCTCCACCCACCAGCGGCCAAGCTAGGTGAGGGCGGCTTTTCTGTACCTTCAAGAGAGTAGGGGGAAAACGAGGACCCGGACATTCCCCCGACAGCTCCCCGAGGCCGACTCCGGGGGCGCTCACTCCCAGCTCTCTCCCCAGGCGGTGAAGGGCACCATGAAACGCACGTGTAAGTGCCACGGCGTGTCCGGCAGTTGCACCACGCAGACCTGCTGGCTGCAGCTGCCCGAGTTTCGCGAGGTGGGCGCGCACCTGAAGGAGAAATACCATGCGGCCCTCAAGGTGGACCTGCTGCAGGGCGCTGGCAACAGCGCGGCCGGCCGCGGGGCCATCGCCGACACTTTCCGCTCCATCTCCACGCGGGAGCTGGTGCACCTGGAGGACTCCCCGGACTACTGCCTGGAGAACAAAACGCTAGGACTGTTGGGCACCGAGGGCCGGGAATGTCTGCGGCGCGGGAGGGCCCTGGGCCGCTGGGAGCGCCGCAGCTGCCGCCGGCTGTGCGGGGACTGCGGGCTGGCGGTGGAGGAGCGCCGCGCCGAGACCGTGTCCAGCTGCAACTGCAAATTCCACTGGTGCTGCGCCGTCCGCTGCGAGCAGTGTCGCCGGCGGGTCACCAAGTACTTCTGCAGCCGCGCCGAGCGGCCGCGGGGTGGCGCGGTGCACAAGGCCGGGAGAAAACCCTAAGGGTCTCCTCTAGCCCCTCCTTTCCTCGTTTGTCCTTGGCTTCTTAGTGACCCCTGTACTAGAGGAACCTAGGGAATTGGGGACCTCGCACAAGGAAGCCCAGGGATCCCGACAGCTCTCTGAGCTCGCTACTTTCCAGCTCGTTCCCCCAATTCCTCTGCGATTTTCTGGAGTTCTCTCTGAGCCATCCTTACAGCCTACCCGTAGGTTTGAGAGCTGTTTTGAGATGTTGAACTGTCGATCTTCTTTGGACTAGGATGAGAATAGGCATTCCTTCTGGCCCTTGCTAGCTGCCCTACGGCCTGACCTAGTCTCCCAGGCCTTGGGAACTGGCCTGACCCTTCCCGGGGATGCAGGCAGGGCCCCTCAGCTAGCTTTGCCAGGTGCTTTACCCAGTTTCTGCCCCCGATCCTGCTTTTGACTACCAGGTTTCTACCATAGCCCCATTTTCCTTCTGCAGCACCTGTCCTGTGTTTGATTCCCTGTTAATTGTTGGCAGCTGTCTTTGGGGGTTGGTTTCTCCAGGAAGAGGATTGAGGATGGAAGAATTGGTAACCCGGAAGCACTGACTTGCTGAAAACCAAGGGTGCTTCTTGTCCTTGTAATGCCATGTCTCAAATGACTTTTGCCGTTGGGGCAATGACGGTTGCACAGTCACCCAAGATGCTTCAGACACTTACCTACCATGTCTGGGAACAATAGGCAGATGACCTGTTGCTTCCTACCTTCTCAGTTTCTCCCTGCTTCTAACCAGTTCTCTCCAACCAACTTTACCTTCTATCCTTTCCCAAAGGATCAGGATCATTTTTCCTCTGAACCAAGACTACATACATAAGTTGGCTAAATAAAGCCAATGTCTCATTCAGGCCCTGGTTCGTACCTCGAAAGGCAGGTCATACGGATGGAGAAGGTAAGACTCTTTTCATGAGCCTGGTTCTAAGGAGTCTCCAACAGAAGGGGACTGGACATTCCTCCTCAGTAAGTAACTTCTGGCAATGCAACTGTTGCCAATAGGAAGTTTAGTTCCTTGAACCTTAATTTATTGCAGACACTGTGATATGCTTTTTCTGCAGTTGCTGAATTTATTTGGGGGGATAAAAGGGAGGGCAGGTAAAGATATAACCTCTGACTCCTTGCCAGGATGCCGTTCTACGTAAAACCTCACTTCCCCAGTGGCCTAATTATCTTGACCTGACTGAGGCTAAGCTGCCAAGGATTAGGAAATCAGCCACATAAATCTCCCACTAATACATTTATTCGGTAATTAAAGAGTTTGCTGCTTGAGCCTGCTCGCTCCTCCCAGAGCAGCAGCGTGCAGGCACTTCCTGATCACAGTGGGCTCTGGGAAGGGGAGAGTTAATTCCTCACAGACCCTCTGCTGCCCGACCTGTTCCCCAGCCAACTTCTGGGTCTGGGTGCTGAGCTGTTCTTCTGGAGAAGTGGTCAGGTGCTAGACAACCTCGCCTACCTCTCCAGAGAAGCAAGCATGGAGAAGATGTGACTCGAAGTAGCAACAAGGGCTGACGCTTTAGGTGTAAAGCTGACCTGTGAAGATGGAAGGGCTCCCGTATTACCAACTGATACTGGGGCCAGGCCAGACCCCAACTCCCTGGTCTCACCCCTAGATATCTTCTGGTTCTACTAACACTGAAAGGTTCCCCCCTTCTCTCTAGGATCTTTGAACATATCCTCTCATGGTCTACTAGGGCTTTGTTTCCAATTCTATCAGCAAAAGACCCTCAGCTTTGTTCTGGGCTCTGTGAATCTTCTAATTTGCTCCCCTGCCTTCATCAAGAAGTAGCAAATAACCTGGCAGGCAGCTAGAAAGCATAAAAGGACACTGCTGGAAAGTAAGGGGTAACCTCCAGGTTTCGTAGCATCAAAGTTTAAAACCACTGTGCTTCCTGTCTGATAACGCTAAGTCAAAACTTGAAACATGCTGCCAGAAAGTTCTTTCACAGATTATTTTTTTGTATTTCCAAATGGATGTGACTGATACCAGATTCACGCAACTTCTATAAAGACATTACTGAGCTACCTTAGATCTGACATGCCTTTTTCTTACCTCTTGTATGAGGCACTCTCTCGTGCACTCCACAAACAGGGCAGTGGAAACCGAGCTCTGGGCAACATCCTGAAAGCCCCACGTTCGTGGGGTTCAGGTTCTCTCTCACACCAGGGCTGTGCACTGCTTTACAAACATGGGCAACTCTAAAAACAGCTGCTGGGGAAGACATCTCCGAGGTCAGCTAGTCAAACCTCACCTTTTCACAGACTTAAACTGATGGTGGGAGAGATGGCGGGCTTGTTCCACCAACTAACTGCTAAGTTACCGTGGGGTGAGTACAGGAGCCCAGAGCCTGTCTCTCCACTGTGTGTCCTTTACGAGTCCATCTGTCTCACTCAGAAGACAGAAGCAGAGGGAGGTCCTGAGGACGACAAGGACACTGGTGGGGGTGAGCAAAAACACTTTTCCTTCCTGTCCCTGGCCCAGGCAGGGTGTTCTTTAAAAAAAAAAAAAAAAAAATCCCAGCCTCAACTGGCCTTAGCAGCAGGCTGGGGCAGAGATAGACAGGGCCGTGGGCAGCGCTGGTGGTGCTGGTGGTGGTGGGAGGGGAGGGCAGGCCAGGGCACTCGCCTATTGTGGGTCTGGATTGGATGCTTCCACTCATTCATTTCCTTTTAATTAACCCGCATTCCTGAAGGAGAAATATTTATGTTGGCTCCCATAGAGGCGATCTGCAGACTGGAAAGAAGGGGAAAGAAAGTCTGCCTTAGCAAAACAATATCTCTAAAGAGCTCAAGAAGAGAAAATAAGAGAACAAAATGCCATTAAAACAGCCTTCTACCCCCACTGGAGTCAATGAAAACTTCATTTCACATGCTAATCCCCCACTCCGCCCCTTCTCTTCTCACAGCACCTTTTCCGAGAGTGTTTGGGAAAAGTCTTCGCAGTCAGTACACAGCTCCCTGCAGCTCAGACTTCTCCTTGTGTTAGTTCAGGGCCCCAAGTGGGGCTCTCGCTCCAGCAGCGGCTTTTTTCTCCCCCCCTTTAATTTAAACAAAGACTTCGGAGTTCATCAACCTCCCACTGAAATTCACAGCTGCTGAACAAACTAATCCTCTCTCCCGGCCTTTCTTCCCTTCAATGGGCTCTTGGCTTCAAAGACACTTTGGGAAAGGACTTTGCTGGGGCTCACACTGCTTCATCAATAGAAGTTAGTGCAAGTATTATCTGAAGAGCAAGTGGCTTTACAAACAAATACTGCCTAACAATCCCTTCCTCCCAAACACACACATCCAGCCTGCAGACACGATGGGATCTACAACAGGATTAGAGGTAGTACCCCCTGGCTTCACACCCAGCCCCTTTGTGCAGCTGAGCTCAACCCTGAAGTGGTGTGGGGAAAACCCTGGAGCTGAATGTTATACAGGGAGGGACACACACACACACACACACACACACTGGCCACAAATGCAGCAAGAGAACGCTGCAGCCTAATTCTGTAACACCCTCCTTCAACTCCCTTGACACCCTATATGTCCCCAAGTTACTCCCCCCTGCCTTACTGGGGTTCAGGGAGCAAGGACAAAGAGGACTAGGAAGAGAGGTTCTGTCAAAATAGGACCCAGAAGAGGTAATCGGGAGATGGTCACAGAAACCAAATCAACACAACTTTATTGTACATTAAATACGTCTCAGTGCATCATATGCAGAATCCAGACATGAAAGTGCAGTCAGAGAAGGCAGCCCTGAGACACACGGGCTGAGAAGGGAGAAGGGTCTTCAAGCTTCGAGGGGCAATGTTGGAAGAGTCTTCTGCTAACATGGCTCCATTCCAGAACCTGCCTTAGAGTTACAGGATGGACAGCCTAGGGCCTTGGGCCAGCCAGACTGGTTAAGTCATGGGTTATGTCCACAGGCACTGGTCCCTCTGCTCCTTCCTCCTCGCCCAGGACAGCCCCCAGCGAATGACAGTGCCACCTGCCAACTAAGCAGCCCACCCTGGGTAATGCTGGAACATTTTCAAAAGGGGGACAAGTTCCTTCTCTAGGTTCTACTCAGAACCCATTCCTCATGTCCAGGACTCCTTCAAAGGGTGAACAATAGTCACTCTACCCCAGGCTCCAGGTCTCAGAGAAACAAGGGCCTGAAAATATGGAGTCAGGTGGAAGGGGGAGGCAAGGTCAGGTTCACAGTCCACAGAAGGGGACAAACAAAAGACCCATAGATGGGTTCAGCAGAGGTAGACTGAGAAGGAACAACCCTGCTCACCTGCTCAGGAGCTACTTAAACAGAACACCCCTGGGGATAGGACAGCGTGCCCCAGGTCCTGGAGTGCGGTAGGCAAAGTGAAGAACTGCTTCCAGGGCAAGGCCACCATGGGCAGGTCCGAGGAGGCCAGGAAAAGAGGGACAGAAAGCAGGTGCTCGGCAGCTCTGGAGCCAAGCCTACAGCGTCACAGACCTGACAGCCAGGGAAGAGGGTTGGGGAAAACAAACTGAATCTACTCCAGAATCCCTTTCCTGCACATCACCAGAAGTGGCCCCTGTCACAGAGGCTGCCTAGGTGTGCAGCTTAAGAGCAATGGTGAGGACAGCCTTCAGGACAGGCATGAAGCTGGAGACCTCGCTGAAGCTGCTGCAGCCCACCACCTGGGCGTGCACCGCCAGGCCCTGCTCAAAGCTTCCTGCGTTCACACAGCGGGCCACCTCGTGGAGCCCGGCCAGGACAGGAGGTGAGAGCTGCAGAGAGAAGAGACCTGTAGGTTACTGAGCTCTCAGCCCCTCCCAGCAGCATGGAATGGATAAGACAGGACTGAAGTTCTGGAACCCCATCCAGACAAGATACATGTATTTTGTGGGGAACTACTGGGAGGAGACCCTGGACCCTCTCTGGCCATGGGAAAGGGTACAGGAGGAGAGAACACTGTTAATGTACTTACCGTCCCTTCACAAAGCTTCTCATATAAACATTCTAGACGCTGGGCCGCCTCATCTAGCTTCCGTTTTGTCTTCTGCAGAAAGAAGTGGATTCTGACTGCAGCCCCCCTCAGCCCAGCACTACATGGGAGTATACCCACAGTACTCCAAAGCTAGATGCTAATTTTGTTTCAGTGAAAGAAGAGACCCAGAGGGTAAATGACTTGCTTAAGCTGCTACTGTCAGTGGAAAAATGGCAGGTTTCTTTACATCGGGTTCTGCCCTCCTTTCCAGTGTTCCCTGTTGCCTTTGCAAGTCAAGCTTTGATGCTGTGGGGTCCTTCTACCAAGGAACTGGACTTCAGGCCAGAAAAGTTCTCCCCACTCCACACAGACATCAAGTAAGTGTAAAATATAACCAGACAAAGGACAGAGTGAAAATGTCACACAAGAAACTGGACTGCAGCTAAGGGGTGCTGGAAGCACTTAGGGGTGAGAAGAGGGCATCGTGGCGATGGTTCAGACTCACTAAGTCTGTGGCAGACAAGGAAAGGTGTTGGAGAAGTGCCTCAAAGCTGGTCTTCAGACACTGATGCTCTGGGGGCAGCTCCTTCTTTTCCATCTTCACAGGTGGTCGTTGCTGACGTTGCTAAGGAAAGAGCAGAGAGACAGGAGGCACAAGCAAGCTAGCTTCTCCCAGGACTAGCCCCCAGGACACTCCCATAGAGCAGAGTTGGGGGGAGGGACACCATCCCTTCTCTACAACAGGGGCACCTGCAATCACCCGCCATCTCCGGAGCTCAGAGTCTGCCTCTGTGCTGAGGAATGAGGCCTGTCTATGATGCTCCCTGATTTCCTAAACCCAAGAGGGCTGGGAAGTTTCCAAGGGGAAGGGAACACACTGCTCCTGTCACCTGCAGGCTAAGTTCTCCTGGCGCTCCAGGGGGAGCGTGACCCACACTGGGGACAGGTTGCTGTGAGGAAAGGATCCCACGTGGCTCAGGGTTAAGGCTCATAACTGGGGCAGTGATTGCTGCTGGGGGTACAAATGTCTCTGGCAACTAGAGAGAGAAAAAAAGACACATGTATTCAACTTCCTTAGGCTCCTCAGGTCCTGATTTAAGAAGGTGGTAAAATTATGAACGGACAAGAACATAGAGTAATGAGTGGGGCACCTAGAAGTGGGGAGATTGGTGTGTATATATAAGAAGGAAAGAGGACACAGATGAGAGAAGAGTAAGTGGGGAGGGAGAGAGGACAGAGTGTCGGGTTGAAATGGGAAGGAACCAGCTGAATTCTGTAAGGAACAGATGTGGATGGTGGGGGAAGGGAGTTATGCATTAACCTTTTTCCTCTGAAGGTTTCCCTTAGGAGCTGGAGCATTTTTCAAGGACTCTTGAGGTCCTATATAACATAAAGAGAGAGGGACTTAAGGGTATGGTCAAGAACATTGGGAATTTTTGGTCAGAAGATCAAGAAGAGTGTTTTAGTTGGAACTGACCACCTCTCCCTCTGCAGATTAGTCATATTCTCAATCAGCATTCTCCAACCCAACAGCCCCAGTTCACCACTTGAGGACAGATAATCCCTAAGTGGTAATGAGAGGTGAGGAGAGGGAGGTAATGACTCAGAAGAACCAAGACTGACCTGAATGAGGAGTCAAGATGCTGGTGGTTGGGAGCGCACTAGCACATGGAGCCCCTGGTCCTCCAGGAGGATATGCTACAGGAAAGCTGACAGGAGGGGCAAGGGGCTGGGAGCTCCTAAGGCTGAGGCCTGGTGGTCTCACAGGAAGCAGCTGAGGCATCTCAGACAGGGAGGTAGAGCCAGGTTGTATGATATCTGGGGATGCCATAGGTGCCAGGGGACCAGGAAGAGGCCATGATCCAGGGACACCCACAGGGTTAAGAGCTTGTGCCTTCTGCCCACTCAACTGCTGCAGCTGAGATAAAGCTGAGGTGGAAGAGAAAGTTTATTTGCCACAAAACCTCAATTTGGGAGTGGTTCAGAGCACAATGGTGAGGAACAGGGCAGCAGTCAAAAAATAAAACTCAAAAACTAATGATGATGATGCATGATTAACGCAGGTGTCTGGAGAGCTACCACTTACAAAGCACTTTTAATTATGTTTCTTATTTGATCCTCAAAACAACCCTGAAGGGCTGAACTGACCAATATAGCAACTACTCTCATTTTTCAAAAGAAACAGTAGCTCAGTATATTGCCCACAGGGACAAAGCCTGTGAGTAAGTATACTGGAAATCCAGACTTCACATTCAAGTTCCTCTCACTAGGCAGACAATATTGCCTCCCAAACCCACGCTGGATGACCAGCTGTTTTCCTCTGTGATCTGCCCAGACAGATCTCCTTTGCTCACTCACCAGGCCTCACCCCAGTGCCCAGAGACAAGGGCTGGGCTGCCTGGAATCCAGGTGCTCTGCAATCACTTAGAGTCTGCATCCTGCAGCCCTGATACAGGCTAGGATGGGAAGCTGTCAAGGGCATCACTGGTGGGGACTGAGGTGTGAAAATCCTTGGCCTTGGAGATGGAGTTGAAACCTGTGACAAAATAAAAGGGTCAGTGCTTGGAAAAGAAAGGTAAGTTACTAAAAATAGAATAACAAAAGTTAATGGCACAAAAAGCTAGTTCTTACAAAACAGCAATAAAATTCATAAATTTCTATAAGAGTGACAGAGGAGGACACAAGTTGTCAAGATCAGGGATGAAACGAGGAATACTGTTAATGACCCTGCAGGCATTGAAGGGAAAATAAACACTAACTTTACATTTATAAATTTGACAGCTACTAAATTTCAGTCAAATTTAAGCAAACAACCTGGACAGTCTTAGAGTAATGAAGGAGATTTAAATGTATTGTTTAAAAGCTTCTAAAAAAGAAAGCTCCAGGCTTAGTTTCAATATTACCCAAAAAAGTTTAAATTTAACAGAGTTCTGAGACTTGACATAAAAAGCATGATTTTAAGAAGGAAACTTTTATAAATCAGACCTAATAAAATTAAAATTTTTTGTTTCATGAAGGATTGTTTTAAAGATTAAAAGACAAATTCTTACACAGGCACATACACACACGAGAATAGGTGTAAAACTGAATCTGTGACTGTTACCAATTTTAGTTTCTTGGTTTCGACAATGTATTCTGGTTGTATGAGACACTGGCATGGGTAGAGGTAGGGAAGATGTGTGAGATGACCCAGAACATTTTTTTTTATCATTTCCTGTGATTCTATAATTATTTCAAAATGAAAAAGGGAGAGGGAGCGAGAGGGAAAAGGGAGGAAGGGGAAGACAGGGAAGGAAAGTAAGAAAATTACAGTGGGAATTGAAGGTGGGACAGGATAAATGATCAGAACTTCTACAGTTTCCTTGAATATTTTTCCTCAGTTTCCCTAATAGAATCCTGGTCTCACAAGTAGATAGCATCCTATTCATTTAGGCATTGTGCCCAGGGATGTGGGAGTCAGCCTCCTCACCTCACACATAACCTCTAAGTCATCAGCAATTTCTGTCAATTCTATTTAGTAAATATTTCAAATCCAACTTTACTTTCCAGTTCTAGGTCATTTTATATCCTCATCACCTTCTGTTATAATCTCCTAGCTAGCTCCAGCCTTGCCCTTCCCTAAACACATCGCTAATTCTTCCCCTGCATAAGGCCATCAAGACCTCCTGTCTACAGGGATAAGTCTTATGTTTTTGAACACAGGATGCACAGAATTCTCTAACTTCTACATGTTCTACCAGCTTCATCTAACCTCATTTCACTTCCACAAATACCTGTTTTGCAGCCCCATTAACATAGTAATAGCTCTTCAAGTAGGCTTTCTTTACACCCTTTCAATGTCTCTGTACCCATCACTACCTCTGTCTGAAATAACCTTCCTCTACCCCTTCCTTTGTCTAAATAGCTTTTAGTCTTCCAAACTCAGAACTAACACCATTCTTATTCTAAAACGTTCCCTGAACCACTAAACATTCCCTACGCCAGTCCATCTCACAAGTAAATGCTCTCTGAGTCATTCCATGGCACCTTATCCAACCCCAATCAGGGTACTTATGATTTTTACAAATCTATCTTTTCACTAGATTATAACTAATTAAGGGCAACAATTATGGTCTGCACACCTATATTAAGAACCTACCAGTTGTTCAATAAACAATCACTAGACAAATAAGTTAATCCATATTTTATGAAGGCAGGCATTTTCATCATTTTTTGTTCACGAACATATGCCACATGCTTAAATCCATGACTTAGAGCTTGGCAGAAAATAAGTGCTTTTGAATGAATAAGCATAAGGTCTCACCTGGTGAGAAGGCTGGAATCCTGATCTGTAAGACCCTGTCTCTTTGTGGAGGGGGGTAGCTCCTACAACAACCCGGGGAAAGGGGAACGGAGGAGGTTGTTGGCCCAAGACACCAGAACCCTGGGCATGAAAAAGTCGATCTCGCAGCTGCTGAATTGGTGGCTATAAACATTGTAATAACGAAAAACTATGTTAAGTAAAATTAAACTAAGAAATTGTTCCCTCTTACAAGCCTAGTCCTGTACAGCATTCAAACTCTGGATGACCCTGTACACTCCAGGCACCTTAGAAACTCAAAGGTCCCTGCCAACCTCCCTCCCTTGCTGCTCTTTCTGATTAGAAGGTGCTTCATCTGCTGGTAAGCTACTTCTCTTTGAGGTCCCGCTCAAGTGTTTTAACCAAGGAGAAGCCTTGGGTTCTCCCAGACAAAACCAGTCCCTTCTGGAGTCCCAGAGGACAAAGCACAAGTTTCCACTATGGCACTTTATGTTATTATACATATCACGTAAGACACAATCCCTCCCCCCCCCCAAGAGATTGTGAGCTTTCTGGGGCACTAGATCTTATTTATCTTGGATGCTTCAGTAGGGTTATATGAATGAAAAGACCTGCTCCCTTCACACAACCCCACTCACCTGAACACAGTTACTGGGTAGATAGCTCATGGCAGTGGCCAGGCGGCCCTGGGAGGCCAGCAAGTTGGCATATTGAGTGATCCTGCAGACTGTGGCAGGTCCTGGGCTCCCCCCAGCAGCACCCTGCAGTAGCTCCAAGCTCCTGTTGAGGACCATCAGCTTCTCCATCAGGTCCTGCAGGACAAGGATGAAGGTATTCAGTCTTCTTCAAAGCACACCTGCTCTCTGATTCCAGGCTGCTTAGCCAGGAGTTCCCCACTATGGTGAGAGGGTACCCAGCCAGAGCCAGGTGAAAGCAGCAGGCCGTGATGTATGAGAGACATGACAGAAGGGTCACTGAGCCTTACATCCCAAGTTGCTAGGACTGGGCTCAATTGGGCCCATCTTACCATCTTAAAAGCTGAAAGAAGGGCCAGGCTCACAATTACTCATACATAGAGTAAGCACATATAACCAAATCTGAAGTGGAAGAAAAATTATGAAGATTAATATCTAAGTAGATGCTGTTCAGTCTCCCCTGAGAAGGAAGGAGGCGGTATCTCATCCTTGGGAGGTCTCAGACACTGAGCAGCCTTTGCTCCTTCCTCATGCCCTGATTCCAATATGGGTATCTAGAAAAACAACTCTGACAAGCCTGCACATGCCCCCCCCCCCCGGAGCAAACAGTGACCCACAGAGAAGGGGTACCTGTAGAGCCACAGGGGATGAAGCCTGCTGGCATTTTGCCCAGCACTCCACCAGCCGCTCCACGCTGCCGGAACACACGTAACAGAGCCTGGCTTCGGAGGTCAGTGCACTGCCACCCTCCTGCTCCATACGAGCACCCAGCAAGTCTGCAGAGAGATGGCAACTTCTTTAATGCACAGCCTCCATGTGGTCCTCTTCCTTCTGTTTGGGAGTAGGCGGAGGACCATGAAGGCAGGGGACAAATAGCCACAAATAGATGACACGGAGGCTAACGCTGCTCGATGGTAAAGGGCAAAGCTCTTACACCAGATGTGACAGGAAAAACACAGCAGACGCTAAGAGAGCTCCACTGTGGGTAGGGGTATTTGTTACCGCCCCTGACACGGTCTGGCCCCCCAGAGCTCGGGTAGCACCTCCGCTCTTGCCTCAGTGTGGCCACAGATTTCAGGCTGGAGTCACACACTCCACCCAGGAGCTCGGGGACACCCACCACAGAGCTCAGGGAACTTCTCTGGTCCTGAGTATGTCAGTAGCAGGGCCAGTGCCTCCTTCCAGTTCTGCAGGCTACAGGCACATACCATGTCTTTCCAATTCTTCCGCACAACACAGGCTAGAAGCTGTATGGGTGGAGAGGGAAGGAGGCCATCAGCCAGTCTTCCAGCACAGCCAGGAGTCTCACCTGAGACAGAAAAAACTCGAGAGCAGCCGTCCTGTTAGACCACTGGCTAGGAGTTAGGGGTGAAGTAGGAGTGGTTAGAGTGGGATTGGGGCAGGGGGATAGTCCCAAGATGTGGGCATCTACCTGTCAGGGTCTAAGGTACCCCCTCCACTCCTTCCCAGCATGGTGGGAGTTACCGAGGAGATTTTGGTTTTCTTCTTGGCCAGGTAGCGCTCCTGTGTTCGCTTCAGCAGCGCTGTGCCCCCAGCCTGGGCCAGGATGATCGCATCAGCAAAACGCTCTTCCTTCAGACACAGCTCCACAGCAGGGCCCAGTTCTCCCAGCAGGAGAGCCTGGCTCAGGAGTCCATCCGTGTCTGCGGGCAGAGACACCTGTTCCACCTTGGCCTGCCCTTGGACCCTAGCTCCCTATGCCCTGCAGAGCCTGTGGCATCTCCTCCATCTCTGTGTCATCCAGTATTCCTTCCCAAACAAAACTCCCAAGCTTCACTCCTCAGCAACAAATGCAGTGAGGTAGCCTAGGGTGACCAAGGTCCATTGACAACCCTCTAAGGGCGGGTCTCAAGACCAAGACCTGCGGGAGGAACTCAGTGGCATATCACCAGCGTGATACGTGCTGGCAGGGACAGCAAGGACAGAGTCAGTCCTTTAGGCAAGAAACCAAAAGGATAGAAGACACTGTGGTGGAAGGCCTTCCATAGGAAGGACCCATTCATGAAAATCTACACCCAGGGAGAGCTCTAACTTGTAAAAGTACCAGGCAGCATCTGGGAGGCTGGGAGGGAGAGAGAAGACAAAGGATAAGAAGGAAATGTCCCTCTTGAGTCCAAGAACTCTGAGTCCACTTCCTCCCAAGCAAAGTCTTTCCTCCATTGGGGTCACAGTACCTTCTGTGATGGGGATCTCCCATGGAGTCATGTTCTGAGGGACCAGCTCATCAAAGAAGGCTGAGGAGGCCGAGGCTTCCTCTGTTGTATGTTTGGAGGCCTGTATAAAGAACAGCGGTGGCTACTTAAGAAACGAACCTCGAGAAAGGAGCTGCCTTAGCAGCTCTCCCTGGGAGCTCTACTATCTGGCCAATGCCAGGTAAAAGTAAAACATCAGCCAGTTAAGATTGGGGAAGAACTCCAGGTCCTGGGGAAAACACATTTCCACTCCCAGCCACCAAGCTGACAGATTCTGTGGCTCACTTGTTTCCAAGAGGGGAGTCTGAAGATTTCTACAGAAGCTGAGCACTTACTGAGAGCAAAATAAAGGGCCAGGAAGGGAAGGGTGCCCCCAAGGCAGGTCTTATATTACCCAAGGTCCAGATGGCTGGGCTCCTATCACACCTGGCTGCTGAAGACCTGCTGTCTGTCACTGTGGAGGTCATCTCCCTTGAGCTGAGGGCTCTCAGCTGGCCCCACATAATTCTTCATCCACGTGACCACCTACAGGGGAAGGCTGGTGAGCCCCATCCTTCCCAGCACAAGGGCAAATGAATGTCATGCTTTCTTTCTATTCCGGACCTCTCCAACTAGACTCTCTAAGATCCCTGAATCTTCCCTAACTCCTAAAAAGCTTAAGTCCAGGGGATAAAACACACTTATGTGCATTAATGAGGTCCAGGGAGAGGTACTCTGAGACGGTTTCCACTGGAAAAATTCTCTCACTCTCTGCATCAAACATGTTTCAGATGTGAAAGCAGCTTACCTTCTTCTGAAGCTCATCTTTACTGTATCCCAGCAGTTTCAGAAATTTCATTCTCGAGTCCTGCTCTAGGGCAACCTAAGGGACCACAGAACGCAAGTGTCTTCATGAAAGGAGTGTCAGCAACCCTCTCCTGCACGAGCTGAACAGTGGTACCAGTGCGCCTGCAGCACTGGTCATGCGACCAGAAGTGCCCTGTTGGGGCCAATACCACCTCCCCTTCCCTCCCCAGACTTGATTCCTGATGGGCTGGGTGCACAGTGTTAACAAAACCCTTATCCTTCGGCATGACAACTGGACTTTCACTTAACATCTAAGATTTATGACCCAGTCAAAGTAATTTTATTTTGTCAGGCGTCTGTTTCTAGGCAACGTCACTGATGATTGGTAAACAGCATCCAGATGGAACTACATGGCCTAGCACAGTGATGTTGACACTGACTCTGGGTTTCCCTGAGTGCGAGAGGCTCATCAGCATAGAGGTCCCTTACAGGAACTCTGGACACCATGCTTTTGGAGTTCCTACAGGAGATATTGGCTCTTGTGGGCAAGATGCTTCTAAGTCAGGGCAACTTACCCATCTGCCTGAGGTGTACCTTATTTCTTGCACCTGACCTATCTCCTTGTTGCTGGAGAACTGAGAATGTCCTCATGGCCTGCTACAAGGACTTTCACAGAAAAGGACGAAGCCCTACCCTCATATGCGTTAGGCCTGGATGCTGCATTTATCCTACACTGAACCAGGAAATTTGACTACCATCTTTCTGATAGTCTCTTACAGGCCCCTATTTCTTCCACTCTCTTCTCTTGGAAATGGAAATATTCACCTGCACTCAGTTTCAGGATCATTGCGATGGACAGCTCTTGACCAGATGGTGCTCTGTCCTCTGGGCACTATGGCCTGCTCTGTTTAGCAGAGCAAAGCCTGAGCTCCACAGAAAGGGATCCTTCATTCTCTCACCCACCCCTAGTCTTCCTGGACACCCTTACTGGTATCCTGCTTAGAAGGAAAGCATCGTCTATGACTCTTTTCTTCCCATCTCTTTTTCTAGGAAAAAACTCGAGAGGGTTAGGGCCTCAGTCATCTGGCTCCAGTGTGGCTGTGCGCCTCCTGGAGTTCCCAGAGGTTGGGGTTTCCAGCTTTGGGGAAGTATCCAGCAGCAACTGGCAGCCACCAAGAGCCCTACCTTCAGGAACTGCCAAAGCATCTCTTCACTTTGCAGTGACGCTAACTGGATCTTGCTCTCACAATAACTCAGGAGATTTCCTGATCCCAGTGCCTCCTGCAGCTCAGTGGACCGTTTCAGGAACTCGGACTCTGTGGTGACTTGACTGATAAAGACTAGGCGGAGGCAAGGCTGTGGCACCTGCTGGGCAGGGGTGCTGGGGACACCAAACGAAACCAGCTTCCCTCCAAACTGGTGAAGAAAGGCAAGAATGGTAAATGTTTTACCTTCGAATAAAAAATTAATACCAAGTCAGGCTCACAGAAGTGGACCTTAGCAGGAAATTAGCCGCAAGAGAAATCTGGAGGCAACAGAAGATCAGGAAGTGAGAAATGAGTGTGCCCCATTCCATAAGCACTAGCTCCATTCTTAGCAATTCTGCACCCGCTAACTCCATCTTTCCCACCACCTGCACTAACTATCTAGGCATCTTTATCGTCACTGCAACCAAGCAACAACAGTCTAACCTCTTCTTGTTCAACACCTTGTTACCTTTGCCCCACCCGTCCCGCCAATACACCCAACTTACCAGAGCAGGTTGCAGCCTCCAGGTTTTTCCCTCCCATGTTCCAAGCCTTAGGCTACCTACCACCTGACACCTGCTATTCAGGAGCACGGAATGGTCTCACAAGAGCCAGAGAGGGTTAAGCTCCTGCTTGAACAGCACAAAATCCTTTAAAACAGCACCGGACCTGCCTCTCCAGCAACCCTTCCCCTGCTCATTTAGGTGATTATACCACATTTCCAAAGTTCACTTGATTCTGTGCCTTAACCTACCATAGCCCACCTGAGTATCCTTTTTGCCAAAGTAGGCCACTGTGTGAAGCACCTGGCACAGAAGTAGCTCTTTGTCCAGTGAGGCTCCACCCTCATCGTGCACTAAAACCACCTCCAGACATGTTACCAAGCTGTACCCCATGATGATAAAATCAGAATCTCTGGGGTGTGACTAGCCACCAGTTTTCACTCTGATTGTAGCCGTGGCTGGCAGTTGCTGCTTTACCACCACCACCACCATCCCCTCCCCCATTCACTATTTCTCTAAGACCCCTTCATTTCCCAGTCTGAACTCTCGTCCTGACTCCTACAGCACAATCTATACTACAGACCAATGCTAAACCATCGAACATCTGATTTGTATAGCACCTGATAGCTTCACAAAGTCATGACATACTGTCTCTTGAGTCATGTCAGTTCACGAAGGTAAGCTGGGCAAGTACTACTGCTCCTGTTTTACAGATAAGGACAGTGAAGTTCTGAATCCAGTGACTTACCCAAAGTGACTCAGATGATAAATGTCAGAGCTATAAGAATTCAGGCCTCTTGACCTCAGAATTCTTCACCTTACTGCTTCTCAAGTGTGCTGATATTATCTCCCCAATAACATTTTAGCTCTGAAATCAATAACTTCTACTTTTGTACACTGATTTTAAATCCAAACACTATACTTAAAGCACTATGCTAAGTGCTTTAAAGCCTTGCTACTTTCCAGACGCATCACCTGGAAACTTGGGAAATCAGAATCTTGGGCCCTACTCCAGACCAAATTCAGAATCTGGACTCTGGATTTTAATAAGACAGTCACCTTTTAGACAGGTGACTTTATGCACATTAAAGTTGGAGAAGCACCGCTTTACAGAGAGAAATGAATAAGACATGGTTCCAACCCTCTAATAGTCTGTTACTTAATAGGGTCTCCAGACATGTATGTAAATAGTAGTAATACAGTTAAGTTAGAATCTATCACTACGGTATAAATCTGTCAGGTTAAGTTTGACTAGGGTTAAAGATGGGCATCAAGGAGGACGTGGTAGTTCAGGAAGGACCATGAAAGGGCACAGTTGGAGTCAACAGCCCAGGCAACAAGCTGAAGGTAGGGTGGGTACAGGTGAGGTTGCAGAGTTGAGGAGCTACTCATGGAACAGAAAGTAGTCATATGTAAATGAAGCACAGAGAACAGGAGAATAGGTGGAAATAAAGGGTGGAAAGGAAGCAGGGCCTGTGTGCATCTGATCTCTGTGGATAAGGCAATGGGGTGCAAAAGCTTTAGTGGAACAGCAGTAGGGTGATGTCAAGCTTTTCTTGCTGTTTTCTATTCTAACTTTTACATATTTGGACTCACTGACAGATAGGAAAGGACTAAAAGAAAATGAGGTGGGATCTCAGGCTGTTCTCTGCAAGTGAGAGGGCTAAAGCAATTAGTTCCTTTTAGACAGGCTGGTACAGCAAGTAGGCTTAAAGGGTAGTGAGGGAAGTACAGTAACACTGTGCTTGAGTGGCAGGGTGGGATGTGATCTGAGACACAGGTAGTAGAGATAAATCTACAGAACACAACTCCATGTTGTGCACTTAGTAGGCTTCACACACACACACACACACACACACACACACACACACACACATACTATACTTACAGCAAATGAAACACCTGCTGGCCTTCTCATCCATTTGGGGGGTTTTTTCAGAGGAGGTATCAGAGATGCTTGGACCACTTGCTCTGGTACCTGCAGTGGTGGAAGAGGCCAGTCTTTGTTGAAAGAAGAAGAGATCTAGGGGCAAAAGGACACCTGAATCACCAACCTGAAGTGGTATCTTAGCCAAGAACTCCACCTACAAAATTCATTTTGGGGGACTCCTTGAGTGACTCATAAATGCTGAACTCCCAGATTCCAGAGGGGGGGGGTTGGGCTGATAGTGAGGGCAGGACATCTATTAGGTAGGCTATTAGGAAATGAGACACAAAATGGATCTACAGGAGAGATGGCAGTAAAAGAGTTTGCACTTCTAAAGTAATGGTCCCAGCACAGAGGTCTAATGGATCTGAAATATCACAGGATACACTCAAAACAAGAGTGAAGATGAAGAATTCCTCTGTATTGTGAGAGGAACATATCCTCCCACATCCTCCAGGAAGGTGGGAGCTGGAGCAAAGGTGCAGCCCTCCCAGGCCTAGAGACTAGTCTCCCTGACTCTAATAGTCCCCACTTCTCAGTCCTTCTCTTTCCCCCAAATACAGACAGCGCCTTCCCTCCACCTAGCCCTTCAAACCTTGTCAGCCTGTCTCATCTGCTGGACTTCCCAGCTCCTACCCATCACTGAGTACAAACTGATCAAGCCATCGAAGGAGGCAGCAGAGAACACTGGAGGGTCCCGAGGGCACCACTGCACATCGAAGCACCAGTTGCTCTGTGTGGGTAGCTTAAACACCACCTGGTAAGACGGACACACCATTAGAAACCAAGCAGTCCAGTAACCCCAGAGCTGCCACTGGGTTCCTCTATCAACTCTTCTCCTGTCCCAACACCCCAACAGAGGTGCCACACTACCTCGCTGCTCCCCAGGTTCCAGCACAAGATCTGGTTGTCCTTGGCACTACTGAGCAGCAGCTCAGCATCAGCCTGGCTCCATGACACTGACAAGATGCCCCTAAAAGGAAAGAGAAGTTAACCTTTGTTGAATGCCTGATCTGAAAATAAGGTGCCTTCAGGTCTTAGAAAAATGTCAGTCCTATCAAACAAGAAGTCTGATTTCATTTTACCAAGGAGAAAAACTTTGAAAATCAAAGTGACTTTCTGTACTCTTGCAGCCAGAACTCAGTCCAAGCACAGAGTGGACGCCAGAGGCACTGCAGCCCTCTACTCCCGGAGGTCACTGCAGGACGGTCCGCTCCTTTCCCTGGACTGGAGAGCAGGGACGGTGAGTCAGAATGATTCAGATAAGCACCAGTCCCTCTGGGGCTAGTGACTCTCAAAGTCCCCAAGGAGATACAGAGGCAATATAGCCCTTTAGTTAGGAAGAAGAGATTCTGGGATCTGCTTCCTTTGCTGTGTGCCCAGAGCGACAGCTACAGAGGAAACCAGTTCAAGAACAGACAGGAATCAAGATTCTTTCATGAAGAAGTTTTGGAAGAGGCAACTTCCTCAACTTAAAAATGAACATTATCTTGAGATCAGAACCTGGGGGCCTCTCCTGGGAAACTAAACGCTGTTTCTAGTATTTCTCATGCCCTACACCCACTCCTATCTCTGGAAGTTAGATGGAGTCTTGGGCTCTTATCCTAAACTTGCAGGTCTAAAGGAATTCCTCAGGCTGAGGCTGGAGCTAGAATGGCTGAGAAGCCAGAGAAGATGTTTGATAGTAAAGTGGGGTATTCATGGCCCACTTTAGGCCCTGTCTTCCAGAAGGATGTGGAGAGGGCTTGAGATGCTACCGGCTATGGCTCTCCAACACCTTCAAGGGTGAGGAGGCAAAGCGCAAGTCCCACAGCTGAATCACTGGGAGCTGATCGTCTTCTGAGCACAGCACCAACTGGGTGGCTACGTCTGGGTGCCAGGCCAGGTCTGAGCAGTGCATCTAGAAACAAACAAACAAAAAAACCCAATGGGTGATGTAACCTGAGTCTCTGCCCATTCGGAATGGGACCCCCCTGAAGACAGTTTTTGTGTCTTGTCTATGCGACTGTGAACACCACAGCCATCATAATAATAAACGATGGCCCTGAACAAGTAAGGCATGTTAGTAGCTGCTGAATTAACTCTCTTTAGCTTCCCCAAGTCTTCACTGTCAACAGGAATTCTGCTAAGGGACTAAACCTACATACACAGCCATGGAAAGCAGAACTCTGCTCAGGAAGGAGTGGCTCTAATGGTAAGGCTTGAGAGAGACCCAGCCTGAACTCTGCTTCTGTGACTCACCCTGTGGCTGTGGTCACTGACTTTGATGATAGGTTCATTCTTCCTGAGATCCCAAACAACAGCCTTGCCGCTGGGATGAGCAGAAGACAGAATGTGTTGAACTTGCCAGTTCCAAGACAGTGCGTTGATGTCTTCTGGGGGCTGCTGAGGCAGGATAAGGAGGGTACAGAAAAACCTGTCACCCCCTGGACCAAGAACCATCTATGGTTCCATTGGCTCCCAGTCACCCACAGAAAGTTCCAAAGTAAATAAGGGATACCCAAACCAAGAGTTTCAGGGAGCTGCGAGTTGAAATTTTCCAGAGAGGATCCTTTAAGGTCAGGGTACAGAAGTTGAGAGAATGGCAAGCACACTTGGGTTTTACTCCCAAGGTGCTTCTGAGAGCATAGAGTCAAGAGTTTAAAATAATCCTCTTACTTCTATGACAGAGGGAAAGAGGGTCAGGGAGGGAAGGAAACAAATGCTGAGACTTGAGGGAGAATGAGACAGAAAGAAAATTCATTGCTATTTTCAGGGCACAAGGTGTTATCAAATTCATATTTTAACTTACCTCACGATACTGTAAGCATAAGACAGAGAAAAGCCAGGAAGCAAAAAAAAAAAAAAGGGCCCAGTTACAGGCTGACACACAGGCACACTCAAGAAACAGAAGATACACAAGGGTACAAATTGCAGTGGAGAACTGTATGATAAGGCAGCACCTTCCCACAGAAAGGACAAGGAGTATCTGGATGTCCTACTCTTGTGCCCTCTCCATGGAGCTGTAGTTATACTGCACCATCATAGTATGATAAAGAGTACTCTTCTCTTAAGGTCTTTCATTTCCCTGTTTTTTTTCATTTTCCTTCCAGAAGCCCTTAGACAGTTAATGAACATAAAACACCCCCTTACGGACACCCTCTCTGTTCCCTGTCACCCCCACCCATCTTTTATCAGGCTGGCAGCACCTTAGTCTGTAGAGCTTTATTGCCCTCCAGTGGTAAAGTCTGAAACTGCCTGTCTCAGCCTCCAGAGTTCATTTCCCTAGGAAAATCAGTAACACCCTCTTAAAATAGCAGTCCCAGGAGCCTCCTCACCTGTGATTTGGATCCTGGGGTCATTGGCACACTCAGGTTATTCAAATCCCAAATGAAGATTTCAGAATCACTGGCTCCTGAGGCCAGGAGGTTGCCCTGCATGAAGAACAGGCTTTTGGAGACATGGCATGCCAGGAAAAAATAAGAACAGGAAGGGGCTTGGGTGGGGGAAAGATCCATATTTGGGGTTTCCAAAGCCTCCCCAGTCACTGCCTGGGAAAGGTTCACACTTATGGACCAGAGGTCTGGAGTGAATCTGAGTGGATCTAACGCTCCATAGAATGGCCATGTTTGACCAATGAAATGTAGTACCTGGAAAGGATTAAAGTCAAGGGCTCTGACAGCCCCCGTGTGCTTCTGTTTCTGGGCAATCACAGGCTCCTTCCCTGAAGACAGCATGTGGGTCACATTGTATACAGTAAGCATGCCATTGTCCCCGCCGCCTGCAATAACCCCGGAGCCTTCCAGAAGCCCATTGCCAAAGCTCCCCCAGATCAGCTTGTGAAACCTACAAAGAGGAGGAACTGGCATCAGTACCAACTCAGCTCCACATCAGTAGGCAGAGAGTAGGCATCCCACCCTCGCTGGGGCCAGGGAATCTCCCCCAATTCCCAGGCTTTCTCTGAAAGAGCATCCCATCTATTATGCCAGAAGTCAGGCGGTCACTGTCTTACAGTTGCATGGGGAACTTTTTTAAGTTAATATAGTTGGGGTTATAGAGACATAGTGGTAAATATTTCAAATAGATTACTGAATCCTCATAACTCAGCAATGACAATACTTTCAACACTTCCTATGTACCAGGCTCTGTTGTAAGTATTCTATGTGTATTAGCTGATTTAATATTCTATTTCAATGCCTTAATATTTTAATATTCAGGTATTAATTCTACCTTTAACTGAGGAAACTGAAGCATAAAGAAGTTATGAAACTTCTGTATACATAGCCAGCAAGTCTATCCCTACTTCACAGCTTGGAAGTGACACTCAAGGCTCAAAATCAGAACAATCTTATTCCAGTCAGAGGTCTTAAACATCATAAAATACTGTGTTATGTTTAGAAGAAGATCCAAACTCTCTGCACCTGACTAGAAGCAGGTCCTTATACCATCAGTTAGAACCACCTCTTGCTTCTCATACTGGATGCGAGGGGAGACCCAGGGGCTTCCCCACCCATGCCCCTGTAAGGCTGGCCCACTAGAGATGGGACATAGCTGCAAAGGGTTCAAACTAGTGACACAGAACACGAATAATTAATACCACTTGGGGAAACCTTTTCTGGCTCTCTGAGCATGAATCTAACAAGATTCTGCCAGTGTCTTGCTTCTAAGATGGAGCCTTGGCCCCCTGTAGACAAATGGGTCCTGTGCAGAGTCCCTAGGGAAGGATGTGAAAGCCCAACCCTCGCAAGCAGTCTGGCCTTTGTTTCACAGCTGCTCAATAAGGACACTGTCACAGACCCCAGAGAAGCTGGATTTCATTGGTATGATGCCATATAACTCCTAACCAAAATGAAATATTTCCACACACTGGGAACAGTCAGCCAAGACATTCAGAGGGATGATCATGCAGGAACTCGTTTGGCTAGTCAATAGAGCAGAATCAAGCTGTCAGAAGTAAAGGGCTGAGCAACAGTTTAGACCAGGTCAGCATCTGAAGCGCAAGCAGAGGTGAGACAAGTGGTGGCTCTAAAGCTACTGTCAGAAAGCCCCTCTGTTTTCTAAGGCTGTGTAGATCTTGATGGGGGAGGATGTGTTCCACACTGACACAGGAGAGTACCATGTCACCCAGGGGCCAGAGCTCAGCTCAGCAGATGGCAAGTTGATAGAGGGGCTTTGGAAGCCTATAACAGGTCACATAGGAACACAAGGAGACCATGGCTGACAAAAACTCACATGGGACTGGCAGGACATTACATACAGAAAATAAAAGGTAACCTGAGACTTCAAGAGGGGTGCCACCAAAGGGCTGGATCCCCAAAGGGCAGTTATACTGGAGAGGCTGAACTGCAGGACACAAGGGGCCACAAAGTGATCTGCCTTCCATAAGCAAGTGAAAGCACAGTCCTACTGCTAAGTGGTGGTGACTGAGTTTGAATAGGAGTCCTACTGCTAAGCGGTGGTGACTCTGAGTTTGAATAGGACATGAGAAGACTTGGGACAGGCTTGGCAAAGTAGGGACTTGATGAATCAATGGGCTCGGGGAATGTCAATAATTTTGCTTTTAAAAATGGTCACAGAACAAGAGATTGTCATCAGAGGGAGCAGAGGAAGGGAGGGACATGAGCAAAGCCATCCTATGTGTGCAAACATGAAAATTATTAACAACTAATGAGTCTAAGTGAAAGCATATGATTGTCCCTTATGCTACTCTATATAAAGTTTCTATGTCCAAATATCTTGAAATTTTTTTTAAAAAGTGACTTTCAGCTTCAAAATAGGAACTAAGAACTTTAAGGTGAGGGAAGATTTTCTACAAGAAGGTAGGAAACTTCAGAAAACAAGATTCATAAAATTCTCTGAAGTTCCTAGGTACTACTACTCAGGTTCCTAGGTAAATGACAATGACAATGGAGACCAGCTGCTATCATAGATTGATGGGTGGCATCTAAAGAAATCAGTTTCTAATCAGAAAAGAAACGTTTTTGATGGAGCAGAGTTTCTGATGTGCACCAGAATGTGTGCCTTCTGATGTGCCTTGGGGGCCATGGAAGGAGATGTGTGTAGCTGAGACACACTTGGAAGAGATGTGGGTGAGACACCTGGGGGGAGACTGACAATGTCAGATTTAATGACAGTGTTATCTTGATATGTACTCTTATTTTGTTTTTTTTCATCACAGACTTGTCTGGCCCCTTCTGCCCCCTTTTCATGGCTTTCCTGCCTGAAGGTACCTTAGACTTGCGGCAAACTTTCAGGCTTTACTGGCCCTACTTTGGGTCAACCCAGTTTAGCTGGCATTAACCTACAAGAGGATGGGTAACTTTGCATGTTTTATTGGAAAACTACTACCATTTCTTCTTTTCTCTTTCTACAGAGATTAAACCATTAATGTTCATTCACATACACAAAAAAAAGAAAACACAGGTTCTTTGATGCCCACCCAGAAAACAGAAACAGGATTTCCAGAGGTAAAATCAACATTCTGACAAAAGTCTGTAGTGATTCAAGCAAGAATCTAGGGTTGAGAGCCACTGAACTAGATAGATAGCTCAGACATCAGAACAGTCTAGAAAAGTAGGGGTGAAGCTCAATTTCATAAGGACAGAACCAGCTCTAAAAACCAGTTTATGGCTATGCCTCTGCTAAAAAGAAAGGGTGGGGGGGAGACTGAATAGAATACTCCAGGGCCTGTAAGATGAGAACGTGGTGCCAGACAATGCCAAGCTTCAGCTACTTGCATGCTATATAAATCTTTGCTTTCATGATGTATCTCCATCTGTGTTGTAGATTGTGGTTTTATCCATTAGTAAGATTCCCTTTGAAAAGTTCCAGCTTGATGTTTAGCAAACTAAAGTGAAAATGAATTTTTCCACATTCAGATCAAAATAGCTGAAGAAATTCAAGTTTCCTTTAAAGTCAAATAGTGTCAAATAGGAGCAGAGCTCCAAGAATAAAGCTGTAGAATGAAGTGAGGACTATTTGAGAGAACACTTTGCTGAATGGCTAGTTTGTACCAGGTTACCATGTGCCTACTATGACCCCAAATTTGTAGAGGAGAAAACAGGGTCAAAGAAGTTAACTAAGGTTCCTGGGCAGTCAATACATGACAGAGTTGAGATCTGAAGTCAGGTCTGTCCAAACCCCATGCTCTCTCTACTATGGTCTTGATGTCTCTACAGAAAAAGAAAGGCTTGGGAACAGGAAAACTAAAAGAAGTAACAAAGTCATCTTTCCCCTTGTTTTTGTCCCTTTTACAGGCAACCCAAGAGTGGTCACAGTTGTTCCCCCAAGTCACTAGAAGAGAGAGATAATGGTACTGGAAGATTGATCAGTGGCTTCTCCAAGTTACTAGGAGCTGGGTCACATAGAGGTTACAGAGGTCAGAGATGCAGAGATTCATCCAGACGGAGGATAGAAGGTAGATCGCACATTGGCCTCTAACCTCATCCAGCCTCATCAGCTATGTCCTCAGTTCAGAAGTCAATGACTTACAATGCTATTTCTACCAGAAATGATTCTTCTTGAGATTCATCTTACAAACCCTGTATTGCTCATTTCAGTACACGCACTAATTCATGTTGATTATGACTATATTCAGTGGTATTTATCCATGCACTCTCATTAGTCTCATTAGTCTATTTATAACTTGAGGTTGTCTGTTATCTACACCCATACTAATGTTTCAGTCAGGAGTTTATATAAAGAAGGTTTCTTTGATGCCTTTAAAGTGAGGATTAAAGAAATGTTCAGGATTCAAATGTGGTTAAGGAATGAATAGGTCTGGTAAAAGGTCAAGCAAAGGAAGTGGGGAGCTTCTGAACAGTATATATTTAGACAATAATGAATAGACACAAGGAAGAGTGTTCAAGAAAGGAAAAGTGCAGATATTAAGCTAGAAAAGGAAATAGAGACTGGACATAAGGTCTGAATTTAGAACTCGGTAGGTTCTTAGAAGTCATGTTGTACAACCTCCAAGGAGATTGTGTAAGTAAGGAAACCTCAATTTGGCCCAACGTCACAGTGTTTCTTAGCATTATGGCCAAGGCTGCAAGTCCCATGAAACTATACAGAGGACGACACAGAACAGAAACGGGAGAAAGCAGAGGATGGGCAGCACTCTATATACCTAGCATTTTGGTCAACAGTTTGCGAAACTGACTTCTGAGTAAATGACCTAACCCAGGCTGGAACAGAAAGAAGTGGGTGTCTAAGATGATTTCCTTAGGAAGGGCCCATCAGGACTATGTCAAAAGGTAATCCTTCAGGTCTTTCAAAATAAGCGTCAACCTCTACACATAATTACAGAGGTGGAGGAAGAAAGCAGATATGAAATACTATCAATTAAATGTGTATGTTACAGTCCTCAAATCACTGCCACACGGAGCAAAGGTGTGAGCTGAAGGTTGTGACTCCTGAACTTAGGATCAACATTTTAAAGAGTCCCTTCAACCCAGTTGGTTACAAAACTGAAAAGCTGAAAAGCTCTTATGGCACTAAGAGTGAAAACTAATTGTAGCTAACTCAAGTGGTTGCTATGACTAACCCAAAAGTTTCAAATATGGCTCACTCATTCAGAAATATTTTGTTAATCATCTAATGTATGATCTTCTTTTAGGTGTTAGAGATACAGCAGTGAAAAAAGAGAGATGAAAGTCTCATGTGGATTCTTAGAATCCAACTTTTAAAGTTTCTTAAGCAATTATATTGCCTCTTTTGGGGAACTCTTCACCACAGGGAGTCACTGTTGAAGCTTTTGTTCAGCTATTAAGGATGTCCGCCCTTGCGAAGTGCTAATTTCCTTATTTCTATGAATACAAACTTTTCAGAATTAGCTCACTCCTTTCCAGGTCCCTTTTTGAAATACTTCCTTAGAGGTTAAGAATATCTCATCAATATTTTAACACCCAGGCCAGGCACAGTGGCACATGCCTGTAAGCGACAGCTTATAGAGTCGCAGTGGGGTCTGGCATCGTGGTTTGAGTCCTGCCCGGACTCAAACACAATGAGACCTAGTCCCAAAAAATAGCTGGTCGTGGTGGCATGCGCCTGTAATCCTAGCTACCTGGGAAGCTGAAGCTGGGGACTGCTTGAGTCCGTGATACAACAGGTAACGTTAGCCTGTGGTTCCACAGAAAAAACAGTGAGAGCTAGTCTCAAAAAAAAATATTTTAACACCCTCCCACCAACCTCTGTGCCTGCTCTAAAGATACAGGTACTAGAAATAAACATTTAATTTTAAATATAAAATAAGGAATACTGTCATAAAGAGATAGAAGGGCATAAGAAGTGGAGAACAGTAACTAATCCTTCATTACTAAGTTAAACTGTAACAAGAAGAGGGTATGTTTGTCTTACAATCTCTTAGACATACCAAAATATGCACAGGGGGTTTAACCATCAGCAGATGGAAAGTTATATTCTAGGCCAGTCATCTCTAAAGTGGAATGGACAAGATCATTCTCTGGCATATAAGAAAAAGACTTATATTTGTCATTAAAAAATTTAAAAAATTGCAATGTATTAATAGAAGAGCAATATAGGCATATTACCTATGTAATATGAAATATATATTACACAGACTCAAGTCCATGTAACTTGGTATAGTGATTATTCACATTTTCCTGATGGTACAAAATTTGGTCGCCACTGCTTCAAACCGCAAGGTTTGTTCTTTCAAAACCTATAAAAGAACACTTGAATAATGGAAAGAAGATAGGCTTTGGAGTCAGATAAGCTAGACTTAAATCCTAGCTTCTGAGCATACTGGTTCTCTTCTGTGTAAAATGGGAAAACAGTATTTATTACTTAGGCTAATTTTGAGACATGAATAGGATAGGGCGAGCCCCTAGCAAAGTGGCTGGTGTGTCTGTGCGATGCTCAGTGCATGCTAGTACCTGTGCTGCAAAGCTGCCAAAGCCATAAATAGAGTCTGTGAGGATCCGATCAGTGCCTTACGGCAGTGAGAAGAGGATCATTTATTCAGCTCTGTGCAGGAAGAAAAGGGAAATAATGTGTAACAAAGTTTTCTTCACAGGAGCCAAGGGAGGAAGGAGGAAATGCCTCTGGGTTCAGAGAGAGATGCGATACTGGGGTTTAGGCTTATATGAGGAGTCTCTATCACATGGTTCTGCCTGACACCACTAGTCCTGTTGCAAAAGAAACGCAGAATTAAATTCTCTCCAACTTGATCAAAGTTTTTCTCCTCACTATCTCCACGTGAACTCTGAGAAGCACATACTATTTCTTGTGATGACTTACATCAGGAGCTGTCCTGCATACCCATCAGTAGTTCAGACATAGTACCTGCTTGAGCCAGAAAGGATTCCCTTGCGTTTCAAGTCCAAAGAGGGGTCCCTGAAATCAACCTCAAAGATTTCCAATGTGCCATTTGTGCTAAAGGAGGCATCTAGCTGCTGAGCAGATGTTCCTAGGCAGAAGAAAAGTCAGGAAGAATCAGTATATGAGCAACAACATATGCATGGATTTGGGGTACAACTGGTTAGGGAGCGTGGAGGGGAGAACAGGAGAAGATTGGCAGACCCTTCTCAAATGGTAACTCCAAAGAAAACATGAGGTGTCTACCACTGAGTCAGAGTTCCAACAAGGCTGCCCCAAGTAATAAAAATATTACTATCCCCTTGTTTGTACTGCAAGCCAACCCCACCTTCCCATGACTCTAAAGTTTTCTTTGGTGCTCAATGAAGAATTCTGGATACTAAGTTTCCCCATGATCTCTCAGTGGCTCCTCATTCCTAGTATCTCCATACCTGTGGCCAGATACACAGGGTACTGGCTGGCTGGGCTCCACGCAGGGACAGCAGGCCGCTCAAGTTCTTTCAGCTTCATAGTCTGTCCTGCAGGTGGCAGAAAACAGACATGGCTCTCAGCCCACTGAAAACAGAAACCAGCAAGCTTAAGAGCCAGAGTCAAGGACATGTGTGCTTTGGAAGATCTTGTTTCTCGCTTTCCATCATGGGATGGGGCACTTCAGGGCAACACAAGGTGAAAATTACTGACATCTGCAGCACTGTCAGGACAGCTTATTGACTCAACTGTTGACATCTAATGCTTTCAACCCTAAAAGATATTCAACTGCAGTGGCCATTATCGGCCCAATGGTGATTACATCATCAAACCACATAATCTCTCAGTGATGATGTCCCCAATGGCCTTAAATATCATTCATATGTTAATGTCTCCCAAATTCCTATGACCAACACATCTTTCCTCTCAGCTCCAAGTTCTTATATACAAGTCCTAATCACGTATTTCTTCTTGCAAAGACGACTACCTAAAGGCTAGTCTGTCTAAAATGGAGTTCTTTCAGCAACCATTTCTTTCCTTGTAAATCTGTTCTCCCTTCAGTTTTCTTCATCTCAGTAAATGGTATCACAATCCACACAACTGCTCAATCCAGAAACCCAAAAACCCCATTTGATGCCATCTTCCCTTCTAAAACATATCTTCATCTACTTTTCTCCAGCCCTGCCACCTCCACTCTATTTGAAGTGACCTTTCACCAGGTCAAGGTAGTAATCTTCCAACTGGTCATCTCCCTACTGCTCATGCCCTCACCCACTTCAAGCCCTGGACAGAATAAAACTCAAACCTGCTCATAATACAGCCTACCCCTTCAACTTCATCTGTTACTACTTTACCTCTTCTTACTCACTGTTTCCTCCTCATTCATCCAGTCATATTAGCCCTTTTCCTTTCCTGGTATTTTCCTTCCTTAGAGCTTTCATAAATTCCATCCCCTATACTTTAAATATTCTTACTTCATTCTCTGGATAACTGGCTTTCTATCACATCTTTTTGGGTTTCTACCTCAGAGAGGTGAGCCATCCAATCAACAATAGTCTCAAGTTTCTTGTCCTTAGGAATTTACAATTATATGTTTATTTATAATTACACTATTGGCATTTCCCACTAAGAAGTAAACTCCCCAAGAGTTGGCATTGTCTGCTTTGTCATGTTATAAACTAGAGGCAGAAAAATGCTTGACACAAAGCAAGTGCTCATAATGTTTGTTGAATATATGCTGATACTCATTTTCTTTTAATGCTGAGGTTTCCAATTCAATTCTAACACACACTCAAGGTCTCATGTCAACATGCAAGGTAGCACAGGTCTGTTTGTTTTAAGTAACTCTGACTTTGAGGGAGGAAACTCTGGACTCACTGTGACCTTCAGAGCAACCCACAGTCAGGTCAGTCGCATCCTACAAAAACAGGAGGTGGTATTACTCTTAAGTGCTAATGTACTTTTCAGCTTCAAGGAGGTTTAAGGCTGCCAATTCAACCAAGATTTCCAGGAGAGGCCTCTAACACTTCAGGCAATATCAAGCATCTTCTAACTCTCTGCACACCATACTATAGTCATCAGTGCCACCTGCTGGTCAAAGGCATTTTCACGTTTTTGGAGAAAACTCGTTAAAAAAAAGTAGCTAGATTAGCACAGTGCATTTGACGTGCCTATATCATTTAATTCTCACAATGTTTCCATGCCGTAGGTACTATTATTAGCACCATTTTACAAGAGCACTTGCTAAGCCGGGAAGCGAATCCCTAAGAGCCGTGCTTTTAACCAACACGCTAAACTAAACCCCACACAGTGTGTAAATTCCTGACAGTATAGAAATGGTAAGGTGGGCTCTTAATCTGCTTGTTCAGAGACAGCTGTTGACCAAAAGGAGCCGGTTGGGGTTAGAATGGCGGACGGAGGGGGGTGAGGGTGGCGGTGAAGGTAGGACGAGCTACGACCAACAAGGAGGTAAACAGACCCTTGCAATGAAGAAGGTCGCCGACTATCCTTGTAGTCCAGCCTCTCCCGCCTTACCCAAGCTCGGAGAGCCGTGGTCAGCAATACCAAGCCTTCCAGCCCAGGCTGAACGCAGAGAACCGGGGCGCGCTCGGGGTTCAGGTCAGATCACGACCCAAGGAGGATGGGAAGGCTCCAGGGCGGCGCTGAAGAGAGCCGCTCGCTCGACTTGGGGGCCCGGACGCGGCAGGGAGCGGGGAGCCGTGTACCCACGGAGGGTGGGCTTGAGGGCCTGCGGCACACGTGAGGGGGCCGGGGGCGGGGCCGGCGCGAGCTGGGGTCTCCGTCGGGTGGCGAGCTCGTCTTTACCCCGCTCCCCTTCCCCCACTTGCCCGCTCTCTCCGAGGAGTGGGCTTTGGATCCCCAACGCGGTCTTTGTTCTCGGCGCCCCGGACAGGTGGGGGAAACCAACCTGCGCAGAGAGCCTAGGTCAGGGGTCAGGCGTGGAAGCCGACGCGGGCTTGCTCTAAGAGCTTTGGGGCTCCGCGGGAGTTGTGGACGGCGGCTGCGGAGGGCCAAATGTAGTCCTAGTTGGCAGGGCACCTGCGCCCACACAGGCTCCAGGCGCTGGGCTCCGGACCCCGCCGAGCGGTGGAGGAAGTTCCCTAGAGGACTGAAATTTCTGATCAGGCCTCCCTCACCTGCTGTCATTGCATGCTCTGGCGCCGTGGGTCGGCGCCTGCTACCAGTGAGTTCTGGTCTGGTCAACTTGAGCTGGGCTCCGTGAGCAGCCTCAAAAAAGCAAAAATACTTATCTATTGCTTATTCACTGAAGCAAAGACCCGGCCCTAACTCCAGGAGCGCTTAGTGGAATCCACTTGGTTAAAATGGTAAATAGTAATCAAGGCCGTAAACAGTGGCGAGTGACAGGCACTGCAGGCCAGCAATGGCGGGCATCTGGAAACTGCTGGTTGAATTTGAATTAAGGGTGCCCCAGACAGGTGTAACTCCTTGGAGCTGCAAGATGATAGGTGGTGTTCCAGCGAGGAGGAAGATGCCATACTGGCTAATAGGCTCCCTAATATTTCCCACCCCGTGAATGAGGCTATTTCATGGGGGCGCATGCTAGATACACTGTGGAACACCAACTCAACACTAGATAATTGGGAGTTACTTAAAATTACGGATGATGATGTAATAAGATAGGGGTTGTATTTCTGTATTGAGACTAGCACTATAGATCCCTTAGGAGAGGACTGGAAGTAGAGATTCTAATTAGGAAACTAACAGAATCTAGCTACCAGCTGATTAAAGTTTGGGTTCACACAGTGGCCATGATCATAAATGAGAAGACAGGCTCTTATGATTGATAAAAAGACCATGGCCTCAGAGCATGGGAACTAGAAAAGTAGTGTTATTAACAAAGAGAACTGAAAGTAGTAGGAAGGGGGAGGTGAAAAAATGTCACATTGATTGAATGAATGATGGCAATTCCAAGTAAAAATATTTGAAAAAGTATGAAGATCTTAGATCTTCTGAGTTGATGATGCATTTCAAAGAATACATGAGTTCTGTATTCTTGACCAATATACCTCCAAAGATACTGAGAAGGTTCTTCTCTTGAGTTTCCCCAAGTCATTGTTACTTGCTCAGCAGAGAACACAACTTAGGGCATTGTCTGTACCTGCCCCTTTTTGTATATTAAATACTCAGTATTTTTTTTTTTTTTTTTTTTTTTGAGACTAGGTCTTGCTATTTTTGCCTGTGGAACCACAGGCTCCCATTGCCCGGGGTACCACAGACTCAAGCAATCCCCAGCCTCAGCTTCCCAGGTAGCTGGGATGATAGGCGCGCGCCGCCACACCCAGCTATTTTGGAACTAGCTCTCGCTATGGGCCCCAAGCGGGACTCGAACCGCGATCCCTAGCCCCGGCCGCTTCATAGGCTGAAGTTTACAAGCATGAGCCACCGTGCCCGGCCTTACTCAGTATTTCTTGAACTTCTTAGATCAGTGGATAAGACCTGAGAGAAAATATGAGTTGGACACAGAATTCTAGGTAGGCAACACCCCAATTTAGGGGATGAGGCAGAAGTGTTTCTGGAGTGCTCCCAAAGAAATCTGAACCAAAGTCAGTTTCAAACAGAGTGCTTTTTTTTTAAACACACCTTTTAGAAATTCTTTTCACTTTGTTTTATAAATGCCAATCTTTTTCCAGTAAATATTTGATAGCAATTATTTTGTCTTGTTTGACTTGATATCCCCAGGGTCAGTATTATTAGGCACACGAATGTTAAATAAATGATTACTGAATATTCTAGAGGACAGAAAATAGACAGATAAAAAAGCCATTGGAGACCTTCAAGAGCAACATTTCAATTCCCTGATCTCTTTCACTGCTGGACAACCACTTAAAGACCCCATATCTAATTTGAATAGACTTGCTTCAATGATCATGTTGAATGTATGCTTTTTATGGGAAAAATTTAGGCACCATTATATTCTAAGTCCCTGAAGGGAAGAAAAAGGTGAGTTGGTTCATTTAAATACGGATGTATTGAGATTGATCCTCAAAAACATGATTCTCTTTTCTTCTAAGACTATTTGTAGGTGTTTCGATAAATTACTACAATGGGCTTCACAATAATGAAATTGTGAATAATGCAATGAAATATCCTCTAATTCATAATTATAATTACTATCAGCTTCTAAAGTAGGATTCAGATACTGCTTTAGAATAAGAAATACATTTCTTTACAATACCAGAGGTAGTCACAGCCCTAGGTCTATCCAAAAACATGTAAAATTATACTTGAAACATTTTAGGGTATTTTTCTTTAAACCAACCGCTATAAAAAAGGTTTTATATGGGAAGTTAAGTCTTGCTCCAACTTGGGAATTCAGGAATATATCTTCCTTCTTCCCCACCTCTGTAAGTGGAAAAGTAGTACCTGCTGCACTATTGGAATCCTCAACTACTTCGCAGGCCTAGCAAAACAAACAAATAAGCATATTTTTGTGTTTAACTCCCTTCATCCTCCCACCCATCCAGTCTGGTGGAAGGGATAGTGGATGGTGGGAGGGTCAGATAGCAGGCAGAAAAAAAGTAAGGATGAGATTTCTCACAGCAGTGGCTATTCCTGGGGAAATGAGGCACAGATACCACAGGACTATTTTATTAGGGATTTCACTAAGGTTATATCTCTAGGATTGCAGGAGTCAGTTAGGGGGCACAAAGCCCATGAAGCCTCCTCAGATCTCATAGTGAACCACGGGCTCAGGTTCTTTGGTAGGATCGCCGCCTCGTTCCAGGTACAGATTATTGTAAGGATACTGCTTTGGCCCCTAGGAAAAAACACAGGTCAGCAAGAACAACAACAGCCAACCGACACCTGGCTATTCCCACTCTGAGTTAATAATAACATAGAGCAAATGGGCACTCGGTAGACCCTGGCCAAACCCAGTTGGGGTAGAGTAACAGTAACATTCCTGATTTATGCTCAGCCTAAAGCAGAAAAAGCCTAGATTGTAAGAGAACTGGTACCTACACTGCATGCATGCATGAATGCGCATGTGCGTGTGTGTGTGTGTGAGAGAGATGAGAGAGAAAGCAAGAAAACACACGCGAGAGAGTGAGTGTGCACATAGCCTTTGTAAATGAGATGATGCATCCATCCATCCCACTCTCTCGGGGTCGAGACAGACTCAATCTCCTTTAAGTCACTCAGCCTCTAATGGTTCCACCACTAAAGTGGCCTGGCAAATGAGGCGTGCAGGAGCAGCGGTGGGGGAGAGCACATAGGAGACATGGCTGGGACGTGCTTTAGGGGCTGCTGGCTTTACCAACATACAGCTGTCAGAGAACACAGCTCAAGGGGAGGAGAAAAGGGTGATGTGCTTACAGAACTGAAAAATGGAAGAGCCACACTGTGTTTCTTGCTCTCCTGAAGTGAAGTTAGTGCTCACACCAGCCCTAAGTGCATTCTCTAGCCTGGAGCCCCTAGGGCTTGGTAGGAAGGCTCGTGTCAGTGCACACAGACATTCCAGTGATCATCAGGACATTGATTATCTCTGTAGAGGTAGCACTGGGCAGGCAATTTCAAACACGGCGGCAATCCTGCTTTCAGTTCCTTTCCTTACATTTTATCCTGTAGACTATTCCCAGATTAACTTTCCTAAAAACCTTGTCTTCATTGTAAGATTCTTCTAGTCAAAAGTGTACCATAGCTCCCCACTGCCCAAGCCACCACCGTGTCTCAATCCTTGGCACCATCTGCATCTGCTACATAGTAGGGCTGCATTAATTAATGTTTCACTAAATCATCAAGTATAGTCCACTATGTTATCAAGTCCCTTGGGCATGCAATAAAAGCTGCTAAACTTCACTGATCAACTCACCTCACAATATTTTTTAACAAACCAATTTCCATACCTGGTTTCCAGAATTACCTGGGCACTTGTTTAAAAATACTGACTTCAGAACCCACCATAGAGCCAGTAAATGAAAGCAATCTAGGAAGTGGAGTCCAGTAATCTAACTTTTAGGAGCTCTCCTGGTTAACCAATGCCACTTGTTAGCTAGGAACAATTTTACATCTGTTCCACTCTAGCTAACTCACTCTCCTTTTCTTACTGTGGTGTTTCTCTTGCCCTAAATGTTGCAACATTTTCTCCAACTTCTTCCCCTCATCTAAATATATATATGTACGTATGTATATATATATGTATCTATCATGTATATATATGTATGTATATATGTATCTATCATGACCCTTTTCCTTAGCAGCACTTCATACCTTTTAGCACATATATTCAGTGCATAAATGTATAGACAATAACTATCAAGTTCCCATTTGGCTGTCCAAATGTTGCTAAGAATATCATCTAAAATTTCTTCCTATACAAATTAAAGTTCTTTAAAGCTAGAAAGAATATTTTCTATGTTCTTTACATTCTTCAAAATACAACTATGTCTATAGTAAACAACTGCTTCTAGGACCCTACAGAATGTGTTCTTTCCACTTCTAAAAAAGAATAAATTTAAGCACTAGAATTCTTGATTCTACCTTAGGAAAAAAAAAATCTTTTGCTGAAATTCAAATGGTAAGTACTGCTTCTGGTGGTAATTCCAGAGACTAGTTGGCTTCGATATTCTCATTCCTCAGTCCCAAATTGTTTTTTCTCACTCAGACTAATCCACTCTGAAATGTAGGTGTGGAACAGTGTTCTGACACTTGTGTCAAGCTGAAGACCCTCTATAGGCCTTACCAGGAAAGCCAAGCGTGCTACTAGCTGGATGGACCCCTACTAACCAGATTTCATTTCCTCAGGAAACATGCTAAGTAAATGTGCTTAAGGAAGCATTTCTCAGATACTCACCACAGGTTGGTAGGAGGGGTAAGCCTCGCCTACCCAAAACATGAACAGCATGAAGCCCACAAAGCCGAAGAGGTGCTTACACATGACATTCCAAGAAAGAGGTGTGGGGGACGTGTCCACACGGTTCCTGATATACATATCTAGGTCCCAGTGCATCTGAGGCAGAAAGACAAGTAATTATCAGAAACTGCTCTGCCTATAAAAAGCAGGCAGTCCAGTTTTTGTACCAGAGACTGACACAACGCTTGAAAAAAAGGTATTCTATTGGCTTAGTTAATGTTCTGAAAGATCAGTTTGAGAGATTCTCACCCACAGGACTGGAACCTGGCTTCTGGGTATGATCTGCTGACCAGACTGCTCATACACTATGAACGTTCACAACTTTCATACCAGAGCTTTGAACATTCCCAGAAGTCCCATTCCATGTGGAACTCTAAATCTCTAACTGGATGTTGCTTTCTTGGGCAGAAAAGTGGATTACTTAAAGAAGTACCATTTAAGCTACACAGACTCCCCAGAAAGACATTAGTGAGAAGGAAGGTAAAATGGGATATAGATCTCTCACCGGTTCACCCCAGTTCAACCTCAATTCTGGATGGTCCCACTCATACCATGGATCCCTCTCATGCTGTGAGCGATCAGGGAGCTTCGGGTAATCGCCATACCTGAGAGATAAGCAAGAGTCCTTATCTCAGCTGAGAAACCAAGTGACAGGTAACTGCCTCCTTTAAGGACAGAAGTGACTTTCTGATCAAGATCTAATTTTAGTCACTAAACAGAGAACTAGTTACAGAAGTTCAAATTATAATTAAAAGTTCAGGTCTGGAACACTATAACATCTATATACAATTTTCTTAACTTCTTTTAACAAAAAAAAGGAAAAAAATCAGTATTATAATGTTCGAGTTACAAAAATCTAGCAATCAATCACTCTGATTCCCTCATTAGACAGAAAATGAAACTGAAGTTTAGTCTGAACCCAAGGTCATGTAGCTAATTGGAATTAAAAAAAAAAAGAGGGGAGCACAGATTAGAAAAGTATTCTTTTTATAGCAACTGTATTCCTCCACCATCTCCATGCCTCAAGCACCTCCGGGGACTTCTTGTTAAGCTGCGGTTTTTTTGCCAATCACACCCCAACCATGGCTGCTCTTGTGCACAACAAAATAAAAGACATAGAAAATGATGACAACTAGACTATGTCATAGAGAATGATTGGAAAGCAAGAAAAATAGGAGCTGCTGAAATCATGACTGAAAGAGGAGTGATGCTAAGATGGGAAAAGAGGGTGAGGGTAATCGCTTCAGATAATTAAACATCGGGATGTTATGTGGGAGGAGAATATAACATCAACTGGAATTAGGGAGTTGGTCATTTAATCTGCTTAACAGTTGCTACCATTTTCACAGTCCTAAGAACAAAGACATTTTTCTTAAAAAGAAATAAACACAAATACAGAGGACTTCATCTATAAATAAGGTTCTCATGTCAGGAGTCCAGCTCCAGCCTGGTCACGTGCCTGGATGACAGCACCTGAGCCCAGCAGATGCTCAATCTAAATGAAACCTTGGGCTCTGGATGAAGCTACGGAAGGTTCCTGCTATTCAGGGGTCCTCCGGGGAGCTATTAAAACCTCGGCTTTCTCATTTGAGGAAACTGCCTGAGCCAAGGAGAAAATTGAAGTCCTCTCGGTTGCAGCTGCTCACAACAACCCCTCCCAACTCCCTCCGCTGAGAGAAGCACCCACACCATTGACTCAGAGGGGTCAAAGGAAGGTCCGCGTAAAAGTCTGGGTCGAGCCAGCCAACCCAGCTGGCCTCCTCCCACTATCCGAGAACAAGCGTACCCTCTCTATCTCACCCCATTCCATCATCTGGGTAGGGCTCGTAGTCTTCCACTCGCATATTATACTTCTTGGCAGCGGCGGCCCGTTCTTCAGGGGTCTTGGGATAGGGCCCTGGGAGCATGTCCTTGGTAATGTGGGAGGCTGGAGCGTAGACGAGACAAGGTCAGAAGCGACCCGTTCCTCTGGCTGCCCCCAAACCTTCAAGCTGCAGTGGCTGCGGAAGCCTGAGCGCTAGAATTCATGGGACCAGGGAGACCCTCCACCTTAGTCCAGTGCCCGAACACAGCCGCCGCGGGATGCACAACACCCACCGTCCCGTCCCCGACACACCAAACCTCAGGCGTCCCCTTCCCACACCGAGGCCTCGCTTGTTCTCGCGGACCTGTCCGTGCACCAAACGGCACCACGTTCCGGACTGCCCTTTGGAGACATCCGACTCCCAGGACCCCCGCCCTGGCCGCCGCCATCTTCACCTTCCTCTCGTTTCACCCCGCACATGCGCAAAGGCCTCGTCACGGCGGCTGAGCCGGGCCAAACGCCTCGGGAGGGGGGAGCCAGCGGCGAAGAACTGTCCTTCGGGTTCAACCAAGGGCGGGACTTAAACTGATTTGGGAAACCAGAGGAAGAACAGTGGACGGAGAGGCGCAGGAAGGAGGGAAAGCCAGACTAGTAGTTGCTTTGATATTTCGAATTGTTGTGTCCCTTTTCTCTCCAAACGGACTTAGCCTCGTCCAGACATAATGGGGCTCAGGACCTAAGCATCTCAGGTGGATAGCTGATTTTCCTTCCCAAGGAGCCATAGAAGAGTAAAACGAATTTATCATAATCTCTTCTCTGACTGCCTCCCTTTTTCACTTCTCTTCCAAGTCCAAACGTGACTATTGTCCAAATTCAGCTGTTGGCCTTGCTCTAACTCTTTTCTCCAAATTGGCATCTCTTGGATGTGCGGTGCTAACCCAAATGGGCCCCAAAGGTGTCTCAGTTTCATTCCGTGTTTACATTTAAATGCCTCGGTCACCTCAAACCAACACATGTAAAATCAATCCTACCACCTGAGGCCACTCTCAGTAAACCACCTAAAGCCTCAGGTTTGCTAGGACTTAATAGGTTTTAAGCTGGATCACAATAAGTAAACAATAACTTACCAGAGGAATGAAGGACATCACTGTGCTTGTGTATGAATGCAAATTTACACAAATGGCATATGCAAAGTAAATGTGCACATACTTCCCGCAATTTCTGTGATTTACACTATTGTTATGGAGCATATTCATTTTACAGGCAGCCTCAAATATATAGCAAAGCACTAAAAGATACATACTATTCAGTATATAAAGTTGGAGGACTAGTTCATCACAACTTGCCCTCTTACAATAAGCATCACTAGCTAATGTTCAGAATATTGCACAATATCTATATTCAGTCAACAGCAAAGCCTGATCTAATTTGGGTCAAGAAGCATAGTTGGTTTAATGAATTAATTTTTATTAAGATACATTTCGTATACCATAAAATTCACCCTTTTAAAATTGCACAGCAAAGCAATTTTTCGTATGTTTACAAAGTTGTGTATCTACCACCACTAATTGTAAATTATTTACATTATCCCCCAAAGAAACCCCATACACCCACTATCGTAGTTCCTCCCTAGTCCTGCCTCGCGGTAAGCAACCTGATGTATTTTCTTTAAAGATTTGTTTCTCCTGGACATTTCACCTTTAGCCTCATTCAGGTCTTGAGGGACAGAGCCAAAGGTGCACAGCTACGGGTCACCGTTAGGAGGCGCTCCCCCAGGCCTCGGTTCGGCGTTCTTAGTGTTCCCTGCACCGCTCCCTCTCGAACCCCATCTCTATGGTTTCCGTTGTAGCTTTGATCCGGGACAGGCGGGGCTTCCGGTTCCGGTGGGGCCGTCCCTAGAGGCAGAGATGGCGGCGACAGCGGCCGAGACTGCAACCTCGAACTCTACAGAACCCCGGGGAGAGGCTGAAGCCCCCAGCCCCGCCTGGGATGAGTCCCAGTTACGTAGTTATAGCTTCCCCACCCGACCTATCCCGCGTCTAAGCCAGAGCGATCCCCGGGCAGAGGAGCTCATCGAGAATGAGGTAGGGGGCGGGGCCGCTTCTGAGCGGGAGGGGGAAGGGAAGGGACCGAGCCGGTTGCGAGGAGAGGTCAAAGGCGAATGGTGATAGAGGTGGGATACTGGCAAGTAAGAGTAAGGCTTACCGGGAGGTGGAGAGGGAGGCGTGGGCAAGTGGAACTTAAGGAGTTCCTGCTGGTTAACAGGAGTTGGGGTTTAGTTGGAATCATGGCACATAGTTGGAATCATGGCACAGGAGCCGGTCTGCCCCTTGGGACGATCTCATTTGTTTATTTCCACTGGGTGTTTTCGCTTAGGAGCCTGTGGTGCTGACCGACACAAATCTTGTGTATCCCGCCCTGAAATGGGACCTTGACTACCTACAAGAGAATATTGGTAACGGAGACTTCTCTGTGTATAGTGCTAGCACCCACAAGTTCTTGTACTACGATGAGAAGAAGATGGCTAATTTTCAAAACTTTAAGCCGAGGTCTAACAGGGAAGAAATGAAATTTTATGAGTTTGTTGAGAAACTGCAGGATATTCAGCAGCGAGGAGGAGAAGACAGGTGAGTTCCCACATTGTGATTTGCCACTGGATCTAGAACATCCATTTTTGGAGTTGGGTGAATTCTTTAGTTTGAGGAATTCGGAAATGACTAGACTTGAGCTACCACTCTGGTTCTTCCTAAAGTGAGAGTCACAATTGCCTAGCAGGCTCAGGTCGGTGAACAAAATGTGTGGGTCTGTTTAGGTGAGAACTGTGATGAAACTAAAGGCCTATACTTTTTCAGAATGAAAAAGCATTACCAGACTTTCTCATTTCTGTTTGGGAGTGCAGTTTCAGGGCAGCCAGATGTTCTCTTTTCAAGAGAATTTTTACTTTACAATCTTTTTTACTTCTACTAAACATGGGCAGCTAATTACAAATGTTTTAAATGTTGGAGAGGGCCAAACAAAATGGTTATTGGATTTAGCCCTGAGACTATCAGTTTGCAGCTTTTCTCATATATTAGTCACGAGGGAGATAGTTCAAGCTGAAAAATTGTTAAACTTGCTGTGATTCTGATCTTGAAGGGTATCAAGATACTTTTAACTTAGGGAAGATCAAATTTGACAGGTGAGAGACTATTGCTCTTCCACATTGTACTGATGATGGCAAACACGGAACACATGGAAGCGAGGCTTCCTCTCTGTTTTTATCCTTATTTATGAAGATAGTCTCATATGTAAGTGAGCATTGATCCCCTACTGAGTCTTCTACTATAGCACTGACTCTGGGGAATTGCTTTCACGCATCACTTCATGGTGAATGATCATCTCCATCTCACATTTGGTGTCCATTTCCAGGCTTCTTGCTCATATTCTTCTTAGTTCTCTTCCTGACTCCTTATTAGGTACGTGTGGCTGAATGAAATGATTTAAAACCTTTCTTTCCTAACACTTAACAACTACCTTAATTACAGGACTTTGATCAAAAGAACTATCTCAGGACTATGAGTGATCTGTTTTTTATGTCTTACGTACTGGATCATTTAAATCATCTCATGTGTCAGCTTGCTCACATTTAGCAAAGCATAAACACAGAGACTTACACCCAGATACCACACTGAGAGGGTGTGAGTACATGGTGTTGGTGGAGTGTAAGTACCTTGAATCTACATATGCACTGACATGAATATAAGACAAGACACATGATTTCTGGTTCCTCAGTCATTTTAAGTTTCTTGCCACCACAGCGAGAGCTTTTACTTCACTAAATGTGAGCTGTGAGTGTGGTGTGTGCTTCTTGGGTGAGTCAGGGAAATTTTTTTATTATGTGTTTAAGATCTTTTTTGAGCTATCTTGAGCATTTATGTGTTAAGGTGTAACAGGAATTGTTTAGGCTCACATTTGAAGAACTTTCAAGTTTACTTGTGAAATTGTTATGTGAATATGTCTCGGGGTAGGGGGTGGGGGAGTCCAAATGTTGCATTAAATCTTGGGGTTTCATGTCCTCTTAAAAAGTAGCATGTATCCAACTTAATAAGGTCTGTAGTTAATGTCATAAACATGATTGTAGACAGCAAGTCCTTTTGAAGTAATGTTCTCAGGGCTGCCCCTCTATCTTCAAGTTTACCCTCTTATTAGTGTTTGTTGAAGGATCATGATCAGATTTATCTGGGTTTTCGTACTGGAACCATAGCTCAGCAACTTGAAACAACAAAACTTTATTTCTCACTCAGTCTGCAACACATCCACCACCTGGGGCTGTGCTTGAACATTATATCTTGTTTACTTTAGGATCCAGTTGCCCTAGAAGCTACTACCTGGAACTGCAGTTGCGGTGGTGGAGGGAAGGAAATGTTATGGTACTGTCTACTGTTTCCATGGTATAGTTTAGAAGCAAAATGAGTCACTTATGGTACATTTCATTGGCCAAAGCAAGTAAAATAAGCTCACTTGGTGTCAAGGTGGTACAGAAGAATAACTCCCTCAGGGCAGGAACTAGCTTTTGTTGGACAGTAATACTGCCTGCTACCATGGCCATCGAAGACCATAAGGGGATGTTTTTGGCTCTCCAGAAAGGCTGATTTTCATCATTCTAGGAGTTATAGATATGCAAGGTGTGTGTGTGAGAGAATTTTTGTGGAGCATCTTCCTTGAATTCTTAAAGGATTCGTATGTGACCAAGAAAAGGTTAGGAATGACGTCTTTAAAAAAGTTGGTGTTGAACAAAACTCGTAGAAGGATAGGTAGGAACTAGTTCTGTGAGGATTTGCCTGACTGCATCTCTTCCATGGAAGAAACTAGTGTGGTCTGGGTTTGGATTTCCGGGTGTGGGGAGACCATACCAAAGGACTGTGTATACATGCACTAATGAGATTTTCTTCTTGGGGAGCATAGGTTATATCTACAGCAAACACTCAATGACACTGTGGGCAGGAAGATTGTCATGGACTTCTTGGGTTTTAACTGGAACTGGATTAATAAGCAACAGGGAAAACGTGGCTGGGGGCAGCTGACCTCCAACCTGCTGCTTATCGGCATGGAAGGTAAGAAATCTTTCAGCAAGCAGCATGGCTTGGGGGTCATAAAACCTGATTTCTAATCCTGTCTCCACCATTAATTTGCTCCATGACTTTGAACAAGCTACTTAACTTTCATAAGCTTCAACTTCCTTACTTATAAAAGGAACATAACATTTTATAAATAGCTATGAGAAGTAAATTAAATAATATATGTTAACTTAAAGTTAGTTTCACCAACACAAACAGGAAATGAGTTTCCTTCTTCAGCTGCTGTGTGAGCACATGTGTAAGAAATTAAGGATCTCTTAAATACTGCTCTTCTCTGCTAGCTATGTCTGTATTCAGAAGGTTTTTGAAGCAGAAAACTTATTTTTCTAGTATAACTTTAACCTTGTCTTTTGACTACCTAGCTCATAGGGTTAAATTCAAAAGTTATAGCTAAGTATGTAGTGATAGATCTGTCTTTAATTTCCTAGTCTTCCAATTTTCTTCTTTGGAAGGACATTTAATAGCTTATGTCCTGCTAGAGGATTTGGGACTTTTTATAAAAATAAAAGGTAAAATCTTTAAATACCAATCAGGAAGAGAGCTATTCACACTTCAGAGTCATTGTCTCTTTGTTATTTTTATCTCCATCATTAGCTCAACACCTAGCCCAGAGTAAGGTACTTATTAGTAAATGGTGAATAAATTGGGTTTGAACAAAGGTTTGATTGAACAAAGAAGCAAGCAGTTATTTCACTGGGTTCTGAAGTCTTTTTTCCCCCCTTAGATTCAGATCCAGATACTTTGCTGCCAGTGTTAATAAGAATTTCCAGAAGTACAGCTAGTGAATTGACCCTTAACTCACTTCTTTGAAACCAACTCTTTGTTGATCTGCTTAGCCACCAGTTTTGGTTTACTTGACTCAGTTTTCTGTCATCTTTTGTCCTGTGGTGACGTATAGGGAAGCCTGTTCCTCAGGTAGATAAGAGAGCAGATCTCCTGTGAGATGGCGAGCACATGAACTTCCAGTACTTCCAGCCATTTGGCCCACCCCAGCAGACTGGGGAATGTTTTCTAGATTTTGTGCCCTGCAGAGGATCCATCAGCTATCAGGATTATGCAAAAGATAAAACAGATATGGCCACAGTTACATAGAGTAGATGGAGAATACATACACCCAAGTATAGTACAAATTGGTATTTAAACCCACTATAGTCTGCCTTACTTGTGGCCTTACTCAGACTACTAAAGGATGAGATATGCTTTCCCCTTATGAGAATCACGACCCCGGTATTCTGGAAAACATTGCGTTTTGCAGGTGTGTTGATATAGGAGCCAAAGTCAAGAATTTGAACTTCACTGCTGCCCAAAGCAGGTTCCTGTTCATACAACTTAAATGATTGATCAACTCCAGCGAAGGAAACAATCACATGTGCTTTGATTCTGGTCATTTTGGCTAACTCTTGGTTTGCTGTCTTGAACTCTTGCCATAATCAAGAAGGGTACAAGTCTACCAAGTATATTACTTGACTAGACAAGTGGGTGTTAGTTTAATATGCTGTTGCTTCCAGTAATGGTAGGAGCCATCATTTAAAAAAAAAAAAAAAATCTGCTTTGTACAAAAGCAAACTCTCAGATTATAAGAACAAAATGATAGTTTCCTAGGGGGAAGTGGGTTAAGTCAGGTAAAGGTGGTCAACTATGGTGGTGGATGGAAACTGAGCTTTTGGTGGTAATCATAATGTGGTATATACTGTAGTATATACTGATGTTAAATTCTAATGTACACTAGAAACCTATATAACAAATATTATAACTTCAATAAAAATGTGTTTTGTTTTTAAAGAATGTCCTAAGGCCGGGCTTGGTGGTGCATGCCTGTAGGTGGCAGCCTAGGAAGCCATGGCTAGGGCCAGGGATCCCGGTTTGAGTTCCACTGGGGGCATATAGTGAGACCTAGTCCCAAAAATATAGCTGGGCGTGGTGGCTTGTGCCTCTAATCCCAGCTACCTGAGAAGCTGAGGCTGGGGATTGCTTGAGTCATGGGTACCCCGGGCAACGTGAGCCTGCAGTTCCACAGGCAAAAATAGCGAGACCTAGTCTCGAAAAAACAAAAGAATGTCTGCTTTGTTAATTGATGGTGAACCCATAACCAATGATGGCTGCTAGATTTATTACCCACAAAAAGTAAAAGACCTAATTTTCTGAGAATCATAATCACAGTCTTTAAGATTACCTGAAACTTCGGTTTAGAACTCCTAGCTTAGAGAGCAGGCTGGGTTTTTCTCTCCAGTGCTGGACCCTATGTTTCAACCCAATCCTTGGGATAAGAGAATGGTTTTCTTCCTACAGGAAATGTGACACCTGCTCACTACGATGAGCAACAGAACTTCTTTGCTCAGATAAAAGGCCACAAGCGATGTATCTTATTCCCTCCGGACCAGTTTGAGTGCCTCTATCCATATCCTGTACATCACCCATGTGACAGACAGAGTCAGGTGAGCTTGTGTGTGCTGAGGAGGATGTCATATGCCTTTGGGATCCAAGGCTGTCATGTCTTCCTCCTTCCCTATGGTGGTATACAGATTAAGACAAACTCCAATGGTAATTTCACAGTGTTATTCATGTATTCCAGCCTCCTGTGTTGGTCCTCAGATGTTTATATGTATAAATAGCCCCACAGAGCTAGTTCCAGAAGGCAGACCCATCATTGACACTAGTGGACATTGGTTAATTGACTTACAGGTTCATGGAGCATCATGTGTTTTCTTTTGTCATGGATACCACTTCTTTTTTGATAAGACAGGGCAAGTAGAATTGAGATAGACCTTTTAATGTGTTTCCTGGATCTAAGGTATAGGTCTTGCTATTTTTGCCTGTGGAACTGCAGGCTCACGTTGCCTGGGGTACCACAGACTCAAGCAACCCCCCAGCCTCAGCTTCCCAGGTAGCTGGGATTACAGGTGTGCACCACCACACCCAGCTTTTTTTGGGGGGACTAGGTCTCGCTACGTGCCTCTGGGACTCGAACTGTGATCCCTGGCCCCAGCTGCGGCTTCCTAGGCTACCACTTACAGGCATGTGCCACCATGCCTTGGTTATCTCCTTTCTTGTGGAGCAGTCTGTCTGGCCACCACCTCACATAAACATCTTCGCTGGTTAGAATGGAAGATGTTTAGAAGAAAGTCTCTGCGGGTTTGTGAAAAGGATGAGTCCTAGTTCATCATGCCTGCTAGCCGTAAGTTTTCTAACACACATGTTGATTGACTTCTGACCTCATACACTGAGGCAGAGGACTCTTCATCACTAACCCTCTAAGCATGACCTGTCTGACAGCAGTGCCTAAGGGAGAAGTGCATGTGTTCAATGGATGCTGTGTCCTTTGCTGATAGAAGTTCCTAAGATACCTTTTGGTTTTCTAGGCATCTTTTTGACTACCAGAGTAACTAACATGTCATAGTTATTGCTAAAGACCTGATGATTATTTTTTTTTTCTCTTTAACCTCTCAGGTGGACTTTGACAATCCTGACTACGAAAGATTCCCCAATTTCCAGAACGTGGTTGGTTACGAAACAGTGGTTGGCCCTGGTGATGTTCTTTATATCCCAATGTACTGGTGAGGAGGGGGCTAGCACTGGGGGCTGCTTGGACATTTTCTTCCCCATTCTCTGGAAAGCCTTATTTGTGACCCTCTTGAGACCAGGATTGGTTTTAGTGGTTTCCAAGAGGATTGGTACATGTAGATGTGAGCATGCCAAACATGGAAGGAATAATAACCCTGTCTCTAGAGCTGTATGCCAGTCCTCAAGTTCAGAGGGTCACAGAGACTTGAAACTGAGAACAAAAACAGAGACCGGAGAGACTGTTCTTGGCTCTTTGGATATGGAGACAGATCACTCTGCCTCTTGCCCCTGACTGTATTTGGTAGCGTGAATGTAAAGATGTGGTCTTCTTTATTTCCCTGATGAACTCTTTCAAGTTTTCCACCCCTCCCTCTGAAAAGTTTGTTGGCAAACAGGAGCCTGTTTATTTTCTTGCAGGTGGCATCACATAGAATCATTACTAAATGGGGGGATTACCATCACTGTGAACTTCTGGTATAAGGTGAATGTGGAATTTTTGGTAGATGGGACTTGGGGTTAGGTAGGTGTGATTGATCATTTGTGGTGGGATAAGGAGGTTGGCTCTGTCTGAAAGTGATTCCCAGGTCTTTGGGGGAGATGAAGAGGTTTGAACTGGGTTTCTTAGATAGGAGGATGGTGCTGGGAACAGTGGGTGACAGTGAAGCCTGAACTGCTGCTTCCTTTGCAGGGAGCCCCCACCCCTAAGAGAATTGAATATCCCCTCAAAGCCCATCAGAAAGTGGCCATAATGAGAAACATTGAGAAGATGCTTGGAGAGGCCTTGGGGAATCCACAAGAGGTATGTGGCTGCTCCACTGTGGTGCTCCCATGGCTCCTTGGGTAAAATAACCAGAAAAAGGCAAGATTGGTGTTGCATTCTCCATAGTGCTGCTATCCCGGAATTTCTATTCTCTCTCCATAGAAGTTTTGGATGTGTTCAGAAAATCCTTTTTCCTGCCTTGACTGGCGGATCAGCTATGATCTGTTCCATGCTGGTGGTAATGTTCCCTATGGGGCTTGAGTGCCAGCTGGGGTCCCCTGAGGGGATTCTTCTGGAACGGGAAGTAAGCAGTAAAGCATCTCTGCACATCCTTCCAGCTGTGCCAAGGCTGTTCTAGGCAGTGTTGAGACCTGCCTTCCACACAGGTGTGCCAGTAACCCATTGTTAAATGAGAGGTTTGTGTTTGAAATAATCTTGCCTCCTTTCTCTGGGTACCCTCATATCCAGAGGACCTGTAAGGTTGGGAGGTAGCACCAGTTGCGATTGCAGGTGACTTTTTTGAGGATGTAGACATTTCACATTCTTTAGACATAATTAAGAAACGTACAGGTTCTCTTGGGCGTTCAGGGGTTATTGGCTCCTCAGACCTTCTGTCTGGCTGGTACAGGCTCATGGATACAAGGTGTTATGACCAGGAGGGTAATACAGGGTGCCCCAGAAGAGGGTCATGCCCCAGCCTGCTGGGTTGACCTCCAGGAAGAGAGTAGTTAGGGGGTTCCCAAGATGGAATGAATGCCTTGTCCCTGTCCTTGCCTGGACACCCTCTCTGGCTTGGGGTCAGGGGGCAGGCAGTTCTGACTGGCTCCTCATGTCTCTTCACAGGTGGGGCCCTTGTTGAACACAATGATCAAGGGCCGATACAACTAGCCTGCCAGTAATTGAGGCCTCCTGCCAGGTGACTGCTAGCCCGTCCACACCGCTTCATTGATGAGGACAGGAGACTCCAAACGCTAGTATTGCACGCTGCACTTAATGGACTGGACTCTTGCCATGGCCCTTGGAAGCAGGTGTTTGGGGCAAGGCAGGGTGGTTGCTACTCCAATCCCATTTGGAGGAACTTCTTACCCTTGCCTCTGTGCCCAGCACCTTCTGCCTCTGCCCCCCTAAAGTCCTGCATTCAGTGTGTGGAGTCCCAGCTTCTGGTTGTCACCATGTCTGTGTGTCAGTCTGTCAACCTCGGGATGTGCGTGCGTGTATGTACATGCACACACGTGTATGTCTCTGTTCCTTGCTCCCCCCTTCTGGGTCAGGATGCCACTCTGGCTCTTAGTCTTGTTTCCTGCAGCCTCAGTGCCTCAGCCTGAGAGGAGGAGATGCTCCCAGACCACCATGCGTCTGTTCTGCAGGGCCAGCGCTGTCCTGACCTTAGGTCCGTCTGCCTCCTTCCAGTTTCTGAAGAGTCAGCCTCTGGGCTGCCTGGGATTGACTCCTGGGACTCTAGTGCGAGAGTGAGAAGGAGGCTTGCCTCTGAGAGCCCAAGAGCCTTCCTGTGAGAGAATTAGACAGGGTTCCAACTTGGACCTTCAAGCTCAAGCCATACATAGAATAGACCCTTGGACACAAGAACCAAGGATCATGCAGAATTTCCAAATCACAGATACAAACAGCTTTTTCTTTCAGCACCAGCTCTTACTCCCTGGGCTGGATACCAAGGGAGTTCTCCCAGTAGTGGCTTTTCTAGGTTCTAGGGGTGCAAGCCTCAGTGTGACTGTATGTATGCTTGCACGTGTGTGTGTACACACACGGGCGCATGTATACACTGACCTGCCTCTCTACTTAACAAATTTCTCTACTATTTAACCTTGTCCAGTGGGACTTCCAGTGGGAGCCCCAGGAAAGTACTGCCTGACCTGACCTAAAGCTTTTAAACTCAGTTTTAGCCACCGTCCGCTGGTTGGTTTTCACTACAACCTGCCTGAGGGCTGATTGGCTAGAGCCCCCAAATCCTGTGATATTCCCTGCCTAGGCCGTATCCTCTACTCCTGTGGAGTTTTCCGGTTGAGTGGATGAAATGGGGTCAAGTTTAGGCAGCTAACTCATCACTTGTCATCCGCCTCAAGGCAGGGCCTCTTGGAGCCATCACCTCTGCTTGACCCCACCATAGTGTTCCACACACCCTCAAAGGCCAGGGCAACTGCTGGAGCACAGGAGTGGAATTACCTTTTCTGGTCAGAGCTGCTTGTGGGAACCCCTCTCAGGGCTGCAGCTCACAGCTGGGCAGCTGTGCATTGCACCATCTGGGCCATCATCCACCTCTGCTCAGTGGAAGGGGGCTTGGGGACTGGGCCTTGCCTCCACTCCTGTCTCCATGTCCCTTCTCTCGGAAAGGAAAGGGGCTGGAAGTCTCTGGTTTGAGGGGGTCGGGGGGTGGCCAAAGGTTTACTTCCAGTGTCTGAGCTCTCTGGCTCACTCCTGGAACTCAGTTCGCAGTTACAATGCGCTGAGGGACTGAGAGGATGTGATTGTACGCGTACACTCGTGTGTATTTTGAGGAGGCTGTTTATTTTTAGTGCCCAATTCTGGGATTTTCTGATGCTGTGTGGGTGTGCAAACATGGTACCTTCTCAAATATAGTTCTTGCAAATATAGCCAATACTGGAAAACATGATGGCCCTGATCTCTGTCCCTCCATCTGTTAGGGGAAAGAGGAGCACAGCACAGAAAACAGGCAGAAGCTAGCCTGGACCACAGTTGCACTTGGGAAGAGAACAGGTTATTTCTGTTCAGTGGTTCTTCCATGTTTCTGATTCAGCCCTCAAAGATGTAGGTGATAGGCAGTGGGGAGGTGTGTGCCCCTCAACTTGCCCTGTGGGTACCTTCTCACAAGGTCTGACCTGAGTTGCTGGGGGTGGGGGGGGCTGGCTTTTGTAGCATCCTTGGGTGATACAGTAGTAACCGCTGATTCAGACTCCTGATGTGTGCCTCGTGCATTTATCTTGGCTTTTCACTGTTCTACAAGGTAGGTACTCTCAGTTTGCAGCGGAGGAGACGGCTCCCAGAGGTTAGGTGGCTTATAGAGATTGGGATCTGAACCTTGTGCTATCCTACCACGCGCCCTTGTGCTGCTCCTTTCCCACAAACTAGATTTTCCTACCTTGCTGCTGCCTCTGCTCCAGACTAATTCAGTCCTTGCCCACCTGGGCAGTGTCTGGTGGAGGCAGGCACTGTGCAAAGGCAGACACAGGTGCAGAGCTCAGGGTGAAAGCTCTTCTGACCTCCATCTAAAGGGAGCTGGGAAACCCTCAAAGCCATATTATAAGTCAAAAGAATGCAGGAGGGAGCTTTGAGAAAATGTAGATCACATTGTATTTCTGTGTATTCTTGAATAGATCCCATAACTTCTGCCAGCATGCATGCATCTGCATCTATGGAATTGGGTATTCAGTTCCAAGATACCCTAAGAACCTTGACTCATCTTCTTTAACCTCCTTTTTATCCAAGAAACTGAACCTCTCCCTTTACTTGCCAGGTTAGGGCTGTTCAGGCTTGAATTCTGCTTGCAGCAGGGGAAGCATTTCTGCTCCATTGCCTTCCCCTACCCTAGTGAATAGCATGGAGGCAGATACACCAAGGGAAGGTAGAGGTTTGGGCCTGACTAGAGGTCAGCCATCTTGTAAGTCCCAGTTTTACACCAGCAGGTACGGAGAAAATTACTGTTTTGTGAAATCAAATATTTGTTGGGGGGTAGGAGTTTGGGGATGGAGGAGGGGCTGTTCTGGGCCTCAGTTGAGCAGATGCCCAGGATGCCTGGGGGAGACCAGCTTCCCCTACAAATCAGAGCTCTAAATTACAAGGTTTTTACCAACGTGAACAGTTGGGGGAAGTCGTCTGCTCTCATTTGCGTAATGGTTTCTGTCACTGGTGATTAGACACAGGATGAAGGAAAAGAAATTTGACAATTAGGAATGAGCTATCATTAATCTGAATCTGTTAGGAGACAAGAGAGGGGAAGGATCCTCACCATTGGGCCAACCCTGTGTGGGGAGAGCTGCCTGCTGCCCCCTGGAGACCCTTGAGCCACAAACTGGTAGTGTTCCTACCAGCAGGCCATGATGGTTATTAACAAAATTAGGTGGGCCCAGTCCCCCAACCTGAGGTGGATACATAAACGCATGTGTAGTCAAGAGTCATCTGAAGACACAGTGTCGAATGTAAGCCACAGAATGCAGAGTAACAATAGTTTTGACATATTTGTGGGAAATGTTAGTCACTATTCCAGATACACGACCTGTGATAAATATGTTACATTCCAACAGAGCAGGTTATGGAGAAAACATTGTCTTCATGCTTCAAGAGAGAAGACATGAGACAAGTGGAGCTTCCAAGCCATGTGTCACTGTGTGTCCTGTGAGGACGAGTTTAGGAACATAGGAGGAAGATCGGGAGACAGCAAAGTTCCGTCTCTAGGCTCCTCAGCCCCTGGGCTTCCAAGGAGGAACCCTTCTCTCTAGGCCTTAAGGCAACATTGATTCTCCCCCTCCCCCACATCAGTGCAGCTATCCTATGTGGCAGCCACTGAGGCATATGCCCAGATGTGTGACCGGTGATGGGGTTAACAGGTTGAATCTTAAGTTGTAGAGAACCCAACTTGGATCTTCCCCACTAGCTTGAAACCTGGAGGATACTAATTTGCATCTGTTGGTATTTGTTCTTCAGATGTGTAGTTTGTGGGTGGTGATTTGTATCCTCCCAGAGCATGAAGTTCCCGAAGATGGGGGCTGCGTGTGTGTCCCTCGGTAAAGTCCCTACCTCTGGGTCTTCTCTACCCCCTTCTCTACCCCCTCTCCCCACCTCAGAAAAGTTTGAGGCAGAGTTTCATGGGGCTGCAGAGAATGTCCTTCAGGTACCGGTTTTACCCAAATAGGGGGAATGCTGGGCTACACCTGGAAGTGGCTCCAGAGCTCCAATGGCTTGCCCTTTGGTCCCTGCTCAGCCTCTGATGTCCTCTTAGTTGCCTTTTCTAAAGAGATGTTCTACTTCCCCTGGCCAATTTCCAGCAGCCCCTTCATGGCCCCCTCTATTCTCAGTTCGAGCCGCAAGCTCTGTTGCTGCAAGTGGTGGGTAGACTTCTCTAGAATTCCTCTCCCTGGAGTCCTCATGTCATTTTAGAACCTCCTTTTCTGACTTTCAGTGGTTCTTTATTTAATTGGGATTAGTCCTTTAGTCTGTGTCCCATCCTCTTGCCATCCCTTTGTAAACTGTGCATCTTGGCTTCTGTTTCTAATTCTCAAGTCTGCGAGTCTTCAGCCCTGTTTCATTTCACACATCTTTGACTCTTAGTTGGGGCCCTGCTGTGCACTTTGAGTGCCTTTGGTAGGGACAGGACCTCGGACATTGACCCAGAAGCCTATGGTCAGTGAGGCCTCCAGAGCTGGGTGAGGTGGTAGCTACAGAGTGGTGGGCAGTGGAGAACCAGCAAGGGCGCTGGCAAGGAGTGCCACCCGCCTGACAAGCCATGTGGAAGAACTGACGTTAGTGCTTCCATCTGAACGCACCTGTGTGCTTTAAGGTCCAGCAGTTCAGGGCATTTTGTGACTTTCCTAATTTCTCTCAGGTGTCTTTGGCGATCTTCCAGGTCACCATGTTCCACTGGTTGCTGGAAGGGAAACAGCATATTGAATTGTCCTAGATGAGGATGTCTCAAGGCTGTGGTACCAGGAGAACCCCATGGTCAGCTTATACCCAGACTTTCTTTGTTCTTCCAAGAATTTGAGTATGATAGCAGATAAGTTATTTAAAAAGGCCCTGCCTTCACCTATACTCTGATCTTCAGGTAACATTCTGGGAAGGAACGTATGCCCTTGAACTTGAAAGTGGAACAACCTAATGTAGTGTTCACAATCTTGGGTTTGGTTCAGTTATCCAGCTCTGCTACATAGAAGCTAGCTTTGACCTTGGTTGATTTACCCCAGTTTCCTCAAGGATAATAAGGTGGAGGATTGAAAATATCTACCTCATGGTTGTAGAATTAACTGAAACAATGTAAAAATTTAGCACAGTGCCTGGCAAGCACTTAATAAATGATGGTAGCAGTGATACTTTATTATTTATTACGAAAACTTGATTTCAGTGATGTCTATGCAGATTCCTAATGATTCTTTCCCTCAAGAAAGTGTGGGCAAGAATGAGGGAAATGCCCTGGAGAAACCCATTTTGAGTTGAGGGCAAAGAGAAGAGCCTTTGTACCCAAACCCATCCTGCAGGGAGAGAAATGGAAGGATCTGATGCCACCTCTTCCTCTCAGCCTGACTTGACTCCAGTCTGCACTGGGACCTGGGTGAGAAGCTTTCCTATGAGGGGTAAAGGAAACTGAATACTTCGCACCGGGAGAAGCTGCTGCTTCCTCACACCTAGACACTGCAGCAGTCAAACTGACCCCACCCCCAGCTCAGTTTACCCCGTGCTCAAGGTATATAATTGTTCTAGCACAGGAGTGTGCAGAGGAGAGTTCAGAAAAATACAAGACTGGGGTCTTAAGAGCAGCCATTCATGTATGCTTAGGGTGTCTCTGTTCCAAGCCCAGTGCTAATCCCATCCATATGCTCCAGGGCTAATGGGGAGACAAGCAGGCAGCTGCAGATGCCCAGAAGAGAGGCTCCTGGTCAAGCTCAGGTGCTCACAGTAGGCCTTCAGGAACTGACATAGTGTAGGCTGATGCCTAGAAGTTAGCCAAGGGGTGGGTGTAGTAAAGGCACATTTCTCTTCTGGTTTCTTTCTCATGGTTCCCAATGACCATTGCTCTTTCATGTTCAAGGACTTTGTTAGTTGCTCTGGGAAAGCCAGGTGATGAGCCTGCAAAAGACTCTTTAGTCATGCACATCTTTGGAAATTACTCAGGTTGCTGGCCCAAGTGTGTCCTGGAATCCAATGGTTTAGGCTTGTTCTCTGTAGTGCTGCTGCTGTCCTCAGAAGACAGCATGGCGGAGCCATTCTGTCCCTCTGGCCAGCAGAGCTGCTAGGCCTAGGTGCTCGGGAAATATATGATGGCACCTGGGATGTCAGCTTATCTCTTCACTTTCGCACCTTCTTCCAGCCAGCTCTCCTCACACCAAGGGCCAAATTTCTGTCTTTTTCTGTGGCTACTCATGCCTTCTTGCTCTGACCCTGGCCCCCAGGTCATAGGTAAAGAAAACTAGCTTGTGCCAGACATCTCTAGACTGCAGCCTTACTGTAGTCACCTTGTATTGATCACTTTGCTTCTAGATTATTCTGGCTCTGGATCTTGGAACCTTCTCTTGCCCCAAGAAATTTGCCTTGTGTTCTGTTTGCTTAAAACCTATTTATTTGTTCATTGAAGTCAATCCTGTCCTTCAGGGAAGCTGTGCTCCTTAACCCAAAATGTAAGCTACATCTGGGCTAAATGTTTATTACCTCAAATATATACTGTATACTGCACTATATGGTAGTGGTTGAGAATGAGTATTTTGCACACCTGGCTTTGAATCTTAGATCTGCCATTTTGTGTGACCTTAGGCAAGTGACAAACTGCCTGAGACTCACCTTCATATGTATGAGGCTAACAATGCCTACCTGAAATAAAGTGTATTAAGAAAGGCTTAGCAGTGTGCCTATTCCTTATCAAGGGCCCAGTCGTCAGTGTCTTTTAGTGCCTCAGCTCTCCTCTCTTTCAAAGCATTTACCTCTTCCTTGTCTAGCATCCAGACTGTAGTTTGGGCTTCTAGTTTTAGGGCAAGTATAATCATCAGCTAATGAGCTAAGAGTAAGTAAAGGCATAACCCACTCATATTACTAGTCCCTAACCTTTCTTAGTGACCTTTGACTAGCAGGGACCCTGTCACACTGCCACCACTGGGAGTGATCTGAAAATTTGATATAAAAATACCTAAAACACAGTGCCAGTGAAAACAAGATCTCAGACTTGCTACTGCCATGGGGACAAGAGGCCCTGAAGATCCACTGGCTGGCGGCATAGCTGGTGTGCAGGAGCCTGGGTGCATGGGAGACCAGGAGAGTGATGCGGGGGCTGCTGAGCTAGGCTGGGGGTTCTGGGACCATGGGCTTGAGAAGCTTCCCTTGAAGTGTTTGAATTGTGATCTTTATCTCTGTTGTTAGAGCAAAACCTCACCCACTTTACAGTCAGCATGATCATTCTCACAGACTTGTGGGATATTTTGACAAGGATGGAGGTGGGGTGTTAATGTGACTCCTGGGCCTGAAGCCCTGTTTGCTACTTTCTGACATTGGATAAGTCAAGCTTCTCTGGGTGTCAGCCACTTCACCCATTGGGGTGGTCAGCATTGTCAGGGAGGCTCATGGGAAGGTTTTTAAAACTGTTCAGTGCGGGTTTATTGCCGCTGGTGACTGGTGTCAACCAAGTGCTAGGGAAGACTGCCCACAGCAGGGATTCGAAGGGCCACTCTGGCTCAAGGCACAACACCATGGAGTCAGAGATGATGAGGTGGGCTAGCAAGGTGGAAAAGATAATGCTGTGGAGGAGGCTGAAGTCAAGGGCCAGGCTAAAGATAAAAATGGTCTTACAGGGTTGGGGTCTTGAGGAACAGAAGCAGATATCTGGATGCTAGGTTACTATCTAATCCCAAGAACAAAGGAGATGGGGCTGGAGGGTGTCTGTGGAGAACACAGGGTGGCCAACTGGAAAGAACATGAGGTTCAGGGCAGTGAACCTCCTTGTGTATCTCAGATGTACTTTTCACAGGCTGGGTGACTTTGGACATGTTTGTGTCTATGCTTCAGTCCCCTCATCTTTAACATCAGTTAGGAATACTATTACCATCCTCACAGGTTAAGGGGGCAATACATATGAAAGTGGTGTGTGATCAAAGCACTGCATGTTAGCAGTTGGGGTGGAGGGCTAGAAGAAAGCTTCCAGGGTGGGTGGGGGTCACAGAATTGCAAGATTTGACAGAGCAGAGCTCCCCACATTCCCACCAGGGAGTGTAAAGCATCATTGCACACCAAAACACAGGAGGGTTGAATGTTGGTTTCAAAATGGACGAAGTTCATGTTGACTTCGCCATTTCTGACATTGAGATGGTCAGATTATTTACTGTCTCTGAGCCTCAATTTTTTAATCGGTCCCCTCAGGTGATAGTTAGGAGTGAAGCACTTTAAGTGGAACAACATAGTGCCTCGTGTCTAGTAAGTGCCCAATTAATGTGACTTTCTTTTCTTTTCCCCTTAGGAAGCATCTAGGTTACCCAGCATACAAGGGACTCACTGGTCCTGGCTTTAGTGTAAAGTAATACCAAATTTCCCTTCTTCCTAGCATGGGGTAGGTTACCTTCAAGGAGTATGAGTATGAGTGAAGAATGATGGAGAAGGGGCAGGACTCAACAGTACTAGAGATGGTGGGTCCCTGAAGGGATGGGTGGAAAAGGGTGTTGTTGACAGGTAAGAGTTCCCAGAAGAAGGCAGGTGCTGAGTGCAGAGGGAAAAGCCAGTTGAAGGGCAGTGTGGAATGGAGGACAGGACAGTGAACTAAGGGTAAGAAGACCAGAGTTCTCCCAGGAGAACCTTGGGAATTGTGACGGCAAGTCAAAAGTTGTAAGAAAATACTGCCTCAGCCAGTTACCATCACACCTGTGAGACCCATGGTCCTTCCAGAAAGGAAGACTGACAAAAAGTAAAAATTTTCAAGCAGAAAGACTTCAGTGTTTCCAGAACCAAGGACATGAACCATCTAATCAAGGTAAAGGGCAGCCTAGACATTCTGCGAGAGAAAAAGCACCAAACCCAGGGACCTGAGCTGGTAACTTCCTCTTTAACAAGACCCCGTGATAAGCTTTTCAGAGGTCACAAATAGGGCTTCTTAGAATCCAGTCAGTGATTCAACCAGTAGTATCTAGTTTTACAACTTCAGCCACCTGAGAAGACAACCTCCAAAATATATGGGGTAGCATCAGTTGTTCCTTGATAGGCAAGCCATTTTCAGTGCTGGAGAACTCAATGTGAAGGGTGGACATTCTGAAGAACATTCAACCCATAACTTGATTGTGTTAGCTTGAAGGAGTCTGCTCAGTTTATATTATAAATCCTTGGGAAGGATTTACCTGTTAGATTAATAGGTTTGCCTTGTAAAAGCAACTAAATCTAGTTAGACTTGGATTTTAGGTTGAAATCTTACAAAGTTTCATAGAGCTTTGAAGCATTTAAAATAACTTAAGATTTGTGGTATCTATAAGCTTAATTTCTTGGAGACATAATGAAGTACTTGAGATGGTGTGTTTCATTCAGATAAATGAAATATTTAAGTAAATCAAATAGATTAATATTAGATCAAATTTTTTTGCTCTATAAGCAAAGTAACAAACTTTGTAAGCTGAACTTAAAAGCTTAGACAAGATCTAGGGTTCTCAATTTGTAACTTTGAAATTGAATATGACTTTTAAAGCCAAAGTAATTTCTGGATAATTGTTTCTATACTCTCCTTCACTAATACAGAAAACTCACTGGGAATGTAGCACAACCATAAGCCAAGCTACAAGCCAGCTTGGTTTCAGTGAAGATGACCAGCCACGGGGCAGTCAGCTAGCGAAGTATTTGTGAAGGTTTAAAATTTTTTTCTTGGTGGGTTTTAAGATAAGTTTTCATCTGAAAAGCCCAATTTTTGGCCTGCTAAGAAAGTGAAAGGTCTGGGAGCAATGCAATCTCAATACAATCCCATTTCCCACATGACATTTCCCGCTGAGCTGAGCAACTGTCGTCATTTGGGTACATGGTTTCCAGTTTGTCGCCACTCCTCATTTTGCCTCCTGGCATCCGTTTTATCTCACATGACCTGTCTGGCCCATATAGACTTTTTAGTATGTGGCCCTCAACTAGAGGTCCTCAGACCTGGAACAGTTGGTTTGAAGCCTGAGGATAATTGTAGCCTGAGACCTCATTCCAGCTGTGCTGTCTTTCCCTATCTGGTCTGACCCCAAAACTGATATCAGCACCTTTGCTTGCTGTGAGCAGGCCCCTTCCAGCTCTCCTCTTGCCTAGGCAATTGGCCAGGCTCCGACTTCATGTCTCAGTTTCTGGGAGCTTCCTGGTCACCTTCAGAGTTAGAACACAGCCTCAGTTTGGGGTGTGAGAGCCCAGGTTCCTTGTTTTAGGAGCTCCCCTGCCTGAGTCTACTTGACCTCTCAGACTTAGTTGTGAACCTTCCAACTCAGATTCCCAAACCCTAGCTCCAATTCTGCCATCACTGCTCCATGTGTGGGCAGTGGTTATTTTGCTAAGGCATGTAAGGCAGGTTGCTGGAGGTTCAGGAGACCTCGGAGGTGAGGGTGGAAGTGTTTATACTCTTGAGTGAAAGACACAGGCAGAAGCCAAAGGAAGTTCAAGGAGGCAGCTAGCAGAAGGCTTCTTAGGTGAGAGAGGCCAGAGTAAATGACGGCAGGAAAGAGATTTTAAGTGTGAAAATAAAGTCTCAGGGGAGGCATGGAATAAGAATCAGCAACAGTTGGTTATGCCCAGGAAGGTCCTGAAGCTCAGAAACCTCTAACATCTCAAAAGATGCAGGAGGCTCAGCTAATATTTGGGGATTGGAAGTTAGGACCCCCTAAACTTACAGTTAAATAAAGGATGCTAGAAGTTTGGTGGGCCACAGCCTGGGGCAGGAGGAATTTCAGTGCAACTAACAGCTTCTCCCAATATCTGTAGATGGAGCAGAGATGGTCATGAAGTCTGGTGAAGAGCCAGACCCCATGAGGACTGATTAATGTAGCCGTGTCAGCTAGACTAGAGGGAAGTCTCCAGCAGTGTATCCCCGGGCTATCTAAACCTGTGACCTGTCTGACATTTTTATTGACAACTGACCGAGGCAGCAGGCTCATCAGGTTTGCAGGTGATAGAGCTAGGAGGGGCAGCTAATACTTTGCATGAAAGAGTCAGGATTCAAAACGATTTCAACAGGCTGGAGGAACACTGGGCTGGAACCAACAAGATTAAATTTAACAGGGATAAATGTAGAGTCCTGCACTTAGGTTAAAACAAAATCAATGACATAAGTACCCGGTGGGGGCGTGGACCCAGCTTGACAGCAGTTCATGAAGAAAAGACCTGGGGGGTTTAGTTGACTGCAAACTCAATATGAGTCAACTGTGTGATGTGACTGCTAAAACCTCTAATACAATCATGAATTGTATTAACCAAAAATGGAGCTGCTAGATTAAGAGAGGTACTTGCCCCACTGCTTTGTGAGATTGTTAGGCCATCTCTGGAATACTGGGTCTAATTCCGAGGTCTTTTTTTTTTTTCTTAAGAGGGTCAGTAGCCACTGAAAGAATATTTTTAGACAAGCAGCCAGCATGCAACGGGTCTGATAGTACCAGAAGTTTGCCAGAAATTCTGTGGTGCTAAGGCTCTAGAATGAAGGGTGCAGGTGTATAATCTGACCATAGGCAAAACCAGTTGCATCTGAAACACTTCTGGCATTTGGGGGGAAGTGCTGGGGTCTGCTTTCCCTCAATACCCGTGGGGCCCCACAGGCATGAGCCTGTGTGCTGCATCCCAGGCCTTCCTGAAGTCAGGGAAGTGGGAAGGGATCTAAAAGAGAGTGGGTAGAAAGAAGGGCAATGAAGTGGGAAGAAAGCTGGAAATTTGAAGCTCAAGCACCACCCTTTCAGGGCTACCCTTCCTCCCCCCGGATGTGATGTTCACATTTCTATCACAGTGTGGCGCCCTCGCTCCATGTGGGGGATCCAGAGCCAAAGGTGGGAGTGGCGTGTGGGATGAGACCCAGGCTGCCCTTCCCACACTTCCCACCATGGGGAGCCCTTGAGGCCCTCTCTGCTTAGGCCCTGCTGGCCTGGGACCCCTGTGTGTCCAGAAAACTGTGGTGTGGAAAAGCTAGATAGAGGCTCAGGGATCCAGACATGGTTCTTTCAGCCCTGAGCTGCTCTGCAAGTGGTCTCTGCCCCTGGCGCAAACCTCCTGCCGCAGACAATTGCTCTTCTGGCCAGAAGGTTCCCTGGTACCAAAAGCTCCTTTCTGGGGTCACAGAGGATCCCGAATCCCCTCCCACTGGCTAGGACTGTCACCAAGTTACCTAAGTTCTGTGGGTCTTGAGTTCTGGGATAGAATAACACTGCCCAGTTCATGGAGTTGTTAGCATAGGGTCAGGCCCTTATGGCAGTGATTCTAAACTGTTACAGGAATGGCCAGGGGAGCTTATTGAAAATGCAGATTCCTGGTGCCATCATTAGTCATGCACCAGTTCTGGATGGAGCCCAGGAATCTGACTTTTCAGCTGCACCCCAGGTAATCTGGTGTCCATGATCCTCTGAGCACGTTTTGACCCAGCACATACGAAGCTACGCTAGTAGGGTTAGTTCTCTTTCTCAGAGGTCATGAGAGGGACAGTGTGGTAATTCTGGCATGGAACGCATACAGGCTTGCTCTCCAGGACCCTACCAAGATGGGGACACGATATTTAAGGTCAAAGTGAATGTTTGAGACCTGGGGGAACTGGATATACAGAGGACCATACAGGAGTTGGGGTGCTGGTACCAGAGATGAGGACCACTAAGCAGCAGGCCAGTGGAGGTGGGTTGGTGTCTAGGGGTGTTGAGTGTGGTGTTACTGAAGAGAATGGACTCTGTGTCCCAGGAGTAGCAGTAACTGAGAAGACGGGGCAGAGAAACACTGGCATTTGTTGGGAGGGTTGGGGGTGGAGGTCTGTTCTGTCAGGCTGGGGGCAAAGATGGGGCAATGGAGATTGTGATGCTCAGTGAAGCCCTGTGGGGGCAGCCATGCTTTATGATTTGTGGAGAGGCTCTGAGCCCAGGCATCTGACTTCTCAGTCTTGGGGGTGTTTGTTTGTTTGTTTTTGGCGTTGAGAGTTGGGGACAAGGGGGATGTTCCTTAAGAGCTTCTGGAGGAACTTTCCCATCCCCATCCCCACTGCCCCCATGAATGTAGCTGAAGTGTGTGTGTGTGTGTGTGTGTGTGTGTGTGTGATAGGGGAAGGTTAACTTATGTTTTCTTCCATAAACTTACACTCAAAAGTGCTTCCTGTATTTCCTGACTGACTTGAGAGAGAGTCTAAACATCCTAGACACTCATCTCTTCCCTACCTCCATGCACAAAATACTATTTGACCCCCCTCTTGGGGTCCAGCTTCTCCAAAGAGGGGCACTCCCATCAGCAACTCATGGGCATGTGGATGTCTGCTAACTGAAAACACCTTCCAGAAACTCCAAAGGTCTTCCCAGAGGAATATTCTAGAATGAATCTTCAAACCCCAAATCCTTGAACACTGGAGCTAGAAGGAAATTCAAATATCTTCTGATACAGTCTCTCCCAACTTGAACTTGGGGGAGGTGACACCTTGTATGGATGCTTGACTTCTCAGCCTCTGAGAACCCTCCCTGGTGAGAGAGACAAGACTCACACTGACTATGGAACAGGGAGACACAGGAGAGTCAGGCAGTGAGTTGTGAGATTCTGCTGATAAACATGAGGAAGCAAGGGGTCGGTGAGCACCGATTAAATGAAGTCTACCTAGAGCAGTGCAGCTGACACTGCACCTTAAAGTGGTAGGAGTTATTTTTTTTTCCAATGATGAGCTCATGAAAAAATGAAGAAAATTAAAGTATTTAGCTGAGCATGTGGGTGGGGTATGTTGATCAACTTATAGTGGAGCAAAGCTGCAGCGGCATGAGTGTTTTTGATGATTAGAGGACAGTAAAGAGACCAGCTTAACTGGAGGCCTGAGGTCACTTTTGGTGCAGAGAGAGGGGGAAGGGTAGAGTGCTGTGGCTATAGCAGGAGATGAGGTTGGAACCCAAAGGCAAGAAACTTGGGGTTGTACTTATCCTTGGCAAGGACTGAAGCTGAGGGAGCAGGTGAAACATGTAAGGTGAGAGGAAGGCTTTGGGGGCAGGTGTGAACATGCCAGAGAAGCTTTTACCAGGTAAGCACGAAGGAGTGGAGCTTAGAGAGTAGAGGTCATTGAAATGGAGAGGGGGGCACAAAGGGAAGGGGAGATCACAGGCTTGACCTCTGAAGAGGAGTTTGGGTACATGAGGATGAGGACAGAGTGAAGGTCTTTAGAGTTGGTGATGAAGGGGAGGCAGAATGTAGGAGTTAAAGAGGAGGCAGGGTGAGATGGGCTCTATCAGGGGTGGCACAGTGGGGTTGGGCTGGAAGGGCACAGAGGAGGGGCAGGATCAAGGGAGTAGGCACCATCACAGACTGCCCAATGGGGCCGGGGTGCAGGCATGTGGGTTGGGTTGCCTTGGCCCAGACACTTTGGCTTTACAGTGGCCTGGAAGAGCTACTGGGTTTTGGGGAGCAGGACCCAGGAATGTGAACAGTGTTCAATGACATCCTAGCTGAGAATGTGCCAAGAAACTGGGAAGGAGTTTGGGATTTGGCACCCCCATAAGAGGCAGCTGCCGAGACTGGAGTGGTGTGAGCATCTGGAATGAATTTGGAGGTTGATGGGCAGCAAGGAAGAATCAGGTCCTGATGGAAGCAAGCGTTAGGGCTGCACATGCAGGCTGGTAACCCCAGAAAGCCAGGCTGAGGGGGGTGGACATTGTCTGAACAGGAGACAGGATGAGCTGTGGTGAGGGGACAATGCATTTAGGGGCCTGATATAGCTAGAGGAGAGGCAGGGGGACATGGGGCAAACCTGGGGACCTGCAAGGAACTTAGGGCCTGAGCCCAACAGTACGGGCACACTGGGTAGACTGGATGTGGGGTTGGAGGGACGACACTGAGGGCATCTGGAGGAACACTCCCAGTGTGACTGGAGAGGAGACACAGTCAGATCTAGCTGACATGTGACCTGGGAGGGAATTCGGGGGGGGGGCTGGTTTGGAACTCAAGGTGGTCACCCTGAAATTAAGGTGATGATAGGGAGTCTAGGAGGCACTAGAAGTCAGAACCGAAGTTGTAACGAGGACTCATTGATCCACATCTACTGAGTTCCCATGATGCTCAACACCCGTGAGAGACAGGGCTTCCTGAGACTCAACCAGTGGGGCTGCCAGTTGAATCTGAGGACTTAGTTGGGGATAAGTTGGTCACCCAAGAGTGTGTGGAGGGGGAGGCACTGGAACTGGGCTGCTTCTGAACCTGGGTAGACAGAGGATTGTGCTGGGAGAGAGTCCGAGAGGTGGGAGAACTAAAGGAAGATAAAGGCTTCTAGGAGGGTATCACCAACACCAGGGCCACAGAGGGCTGTGCCTCCCCAGCATGTGACTCCAGGACAGCTCAGACAGAGGCCAGAGGCACTGCCACCAAGGGAAGGAAGCTGCATGGGGGTGGGGGAGTTAGGGGGTGGTTAGTGACCACCCCCACAAACATACCCACACATGTCCAGCACACCATGTGTACTGAACTGTTTTATAATCGTTTTCTTTTGCTGTGTAAATAACCCCTTACAAGATTGTTCAAGTAACTAGATATTGGTTCAATATATAATTCTAGAAAATAGGACTTATATTTACACCTACATGTGGTTACTGTTGAAATGTTTTTAAAAGGGTAGAGCAGGAAATGAGATGACTGATGTCTGGAATTGGGGAGTTGAAGGAGAGAAGGCTGGAGCAGTGGTCTGAGGGCAGGGTGAAGAGAGTGTGGGAGACAGAAGAGATACTGGGCCTGATGGAGGGGAAGCAGGAGAGGAGGTTCTTCCCTGAGGAGATCCGAGGTACAGGGCATCACCACAGGTACAAGACAGTGCACTCACTACACTCTCTGCATTCACTTGTCTGGCCTTCCACTGCCTTCCACTCTGCTTCCCACCCAGACCCCTCACTGAACTCCCAGTGTAGGCTATTTCCTTAGTCTTGATCTCAGTGAACACAGGGGAAAACAATCCTTGTCCTATAACTGTCCTGATTTGGCTGGCTGTCCTGCCCTCGGCCCTTGCACCCTCTGACTTTCTCCCAGGTCAAAGTCCAGCTCCCCTAAATTGGTAACTCCAGAGTGTTTCTCAGATTGCCATCCTCAGCTCATGTGGGCTTTTCAGAAAGCTTGTGGACTACCCTGGACCCTTACCCCACCCCCACCTCTGATCCTCCTATTCAGACCTGACTTGTCTGTCTCTCTCTACCTCCCACTTCTCCCCCCCCCTTTTCTTAGTTGCTGCTTTGATCACAGTCCCTCTGGAAAGTGGTTCCCTGCTCCCTCCCCCACCAGCTCCTGGTCTTTGAGTCTGTCACCAGAGTTAGGAATCAGCAGAGGATGTTGAAAACTCCTCTCTTCTAGGAATCCTCCTCCAATTGGACTCATTCAATTCTTATTGCTGCTTTCCTCTGTCATTCTGCAGATGGGGGGTCCACTTAGATAGCTTTGCAGATAGAAACAGCACGTGCTCGGGTAGCTATTTCGGGACTGTCTTGCTTCTCTTGCCTTATAATGCTCTGAAAGGAACTAGAGCTCATGCAGTCCAGGGATCTTAAAAGGATATTTTCAACCCCAAAACTTCAGTCCTGAAAACACACTGACACACTCACACACAACGGCCTTCTCATCCTTGCCCGTGGCAGCCCCGGAAGTTCCTGAGAAGCCCAGAGCTCCACAGAAGCCCAGTGCTTTCCCTTACAAGTGGGAAGACTGATACCAGGCAGAGAAAGGGACTTATGCAAAGTGATACAAGCAAAAGCAAAAGCTCAGATTCCCCCCAGATTCCAACCAATGCTAGTATTCTAGGCTTGTTACTGTTTCATTGAGCTGTCCATCTAGTTTCTTTAATGTGCTTAGTATTTGTCATTCATCCACTTAGAAGATGTTTATCGGGCACACATACATAGTAGGCCCTCAGGACTATTAGTTACGAGTCCTAGGAGTGAATGAAAGCAAAGGAGACACTGCCTACCCTCATCGGGCTTTTGTTTCTAGCGCAGAAAAACTATCCTGTGGGAAGTACCATGCTGGGGAGATGAAGGTATGATAAAGAGGGTTTGGAAGTGGGGTGTCAGGCCCTTTGGGCTCTTTGAACAGAACTGCCATAGACGGCATAACTTACAAACAGCAGAATTTGTTTGTCTTGGTTCTGTAGGCTGCGAAATCCAAGACCAAGATGTAGGTCTGTTTGGTGTCTGGTGAGCATCCACTTCCTGGCTCGCAGCCATCTGTCTGCCCTCATAGGGAGGAAGGGGCAAGAACACTTTTTTGGAGTCCCTTTTATAAGGGCATTAATCCCACTCACCAGGGCTCTGCCCCTGTGACCTAATCACCTCCCAAAGGCCACACCTCCAAATACCATCACTTTGGGGAGCATGGTGGTAGAATTCTCGCCTACCATCACCTTGGGGAACAGATTGCAACATACAGAAGCAGGGGATAGATATATTCATCAGTCTAAAATATGGGGGAGTTAACCCAGTAGGAAGTGACCTGGAGCCAGCAGCTAAAGGTAAACTAGGAGGACAGAGGCAAGAGGGGTGTTGCAGGCGGAAGCAGCAGCAGCACATGCAAAACCCTGGGGCAGGAGGGAGCCCTGGGGGAGGGGGGAGGAGGCCCTGAGAAAAGGCCAGCATGGCCTGGTCAACAGGCGGCTGGGGCCTTGCCCAACGCAAGCTGTCAAGGAATGCTGGAGACTTCTGTGATTAGATTTGTGCTTCAAAAAGATTTCTCCAGTTGCAAAAGGTCGCTGAGTGCCCTGTTCTCAGCCTCTCCTATTTTTGGTTGCTTGGGTTTTGTTTTGTGTGTATGTGTGTTTTTCCATTTTTATTTTATTTATTTTTTACTACAATCACATGCTGGTTGGGGTTTCGTAGCAGAGCTCGTTTCCATTTTCTGTGGCATGCGCAGTAAGGTATATGTGTCCACTGTAATGTGTGGATGGTTTGCTACTGTATAATTTATTCATTCAGCAAATACTAAGTCATTCATTGCCAGTGTGAGCCAGGTGCTGGTCGACTATTGGAGTGGGCAACCAACATGGCGGGTGACGGTGTGTCCTCTCGCGTGGTGTGTGTGGGCTGCTGTCCTTGTGTGTGAGCTCGAATGTGTTGGCCGTGTTCTCTGAGTGAGGGCCACGTGGGCGACGGCTGCTGGCATGGTGTTGGGTGGGTCTCCTTTAGGTGTCATTATGTGCGAATATCACTGTGGCTGCTACTGGAAGTAGCAACAGCAGGTGTGGCTGAGGTTTGGGGGGTGGTATGTGTTGCTGCTGCGTGCTGTGAGTGTAGGCCGGAGTCAGCCTGCTGCCTGTGAGCCCTGGCCAGGTGAGGCCAGGTTAGTGTGGTGTGTCTGTGTGTCTGCAGGGGGCGGCGGAGAACCCCGCCTCCTGCAGTAAATCCAGAGGAGAACAAGCTTTCCAGAAACTGTTAGAAGCTCTCACCTTGGCCCCTGAGATGATTGATGCAGGGAGGGAGTAGAGCCTCTGCTTGGAGCCGGCCTGGGATATTGGGGAGCCAGAGCCTCCCCCCGCTGGCGCTGGCGAGAGAGGGGAGATGGGAGCAACTGGGTGGGTCTGGCCAGCCAGGCCAGATTAATAAAGAGGGACCTGGGGGAGGGAAGGCCGGCGGCTGAGATGAAAGTGGCCTGACCAGCAGGCAGGCAGGTGGCCTCTCCCCTGCCCTGTCAGCACTTTTTAATGTCCCCTTGGCTAGAATGTGTGGGAGGAGTGAGGCTGGAAAGCCAGAGCTCACCTTTCCCAGGCCCTGGTAGAGGGGGTTTCTTTCAGTGGGTGGGAGGAATGCGCTCCAAGGTGTAACTGAGAGGACAAGCCAGGCTCAGGCCCCTCTCCTCCCAGCATTACTGTGGCTCCTCTGACCATCCCTGGGAGGCAGGATGAGGAGGAGCTGGAGAAACAGAGAGGGAGGTGGAGGGATGACCATGTCTGGACACAGGATGACTCTCTATGTCTGGGGGTGTGATTTTGAACCCGTGTTCGAATAATAATAATAATAATGAGTGAGTGTGAGGCTGAGTTCACGAGGACGTGTGAGCAGGCCAGTGCTTGGTGCGGGCATTCAGCCCTCTGCGTGTGGGAATTTATTTATTTATTTACTAATTTATTTTTGAGACTAGGCCTCGCTATGTTGCCCAGGGAACCGCAGGCTCACGTTGCCCGGGGTACCATGGACTCAAGCAATCCCCAGCCTCAGCTTCCCAGGTAGCTGGGATTACAGGCATGTGCTACCACGTCCAGCTATTTTTTTAGGACTAGGTCTCGCTATGTTGCCCCAGGCGGGTCTCACACCTGTGGACTCAAGAGATTCCTAGTCCCGGCCTTGCTCCGTAGACTGCGATGAAAGGCACGCACCACTGTGCCGGGCTTGCGTGTGGGGATTTAAAGCCAGGGACTCGCATCCCAGCTTGGCTGATGCTGGTGGGTGAATTCGGGTAGGTCATTTGCCCTCCCTGATCTCTCCCGCAGCTTTACCTCTGACGTGGGGCTCGGGGTGTCTGTCTCACAGGATGACTACGGGTCATAAGTAGACAGAAATAAATGTTCAATTGTAAATCTCTTGCTAAACGTGCGGTATCATGGCCAATAATTGTGTGGGGGCGTGTTGGGCAATGGTGATGGTGTGGGTGTGTTGGGGCCTGCGTGGCTGTGTGGATCTGATACAGCAGGGGCCCAGGTGAGAGCAGGGGATGTGAGTAAGGGGGATCTTCTTTGCACAGGGTTTGTTGTGGGGGTAACTGTACAGGTGTTAGATGTGTCTTTGGTAGTTGCTGTGAAATGTATAAAAAGAGCTGTAGACTCGAGTGATGAGTGTGTCTTTGTGTGACTTTAGTTTTCTTTGGGTGTTCGTGTCATTGTGTGTATCTATCTGGAGCATATAATGGTTTTGTATGTCTGGGGATGTAGCTGAGTTCCCTGGTGCCTGAGATTGGCCCTATGTCCAGGGGTGGGTGCCAGCTGTGGGGGGCGGGTGAGCTTGCAGTATCTCTGGGCCGGGGTATGTGTCCCAGCGCAGGCATGGGGGAATGTGCCTTTGTCTCGGCATGTGAGTGTGATGGCGGTGTGTGGGGCTTGGTGTGGCTATGTGGGCCTGTGTGTGTGACTGTGTGTGCGCGTGAGAGTGTGTGTTTGGTGAGCGGCTCTGCTGCCTTAAGCACCTTTCGAATACATTGGCCACAGCTCATTGAATCCTTTAACAATCTGACTCTGCTCTTCCTTCCCCGTTTTTTCTAATTCAGTTCCTCTTATTACAAAAATAAAAAATAAAGCGCTGCCCCTTTCCAGTGGCTGGCCCCGCGGAGCCCCCGCCTCAGGACCAGCCTCGTTTCACTCCATTTCGGAGAAAACGGGAAGTCGGTAATTTTAAAAAATATTTTCTACTTTATTTGGGATTTAATGTTCTTACAGAATCCTGCTGCCTCCCTCTGTCCCCCCCTCCCACCCACCCCCAGCCCCGCATGCAAGAGGTGTAATGGCCCGTTCAGCATATTAGGGGAGCCAAGCGCACACCCGTGTGTATATGTGTGTGTGTGTGCATGCATACGCGCGCACACTTGGATAAGAGTGTGGAGACACTCACTGCAGACACCCCCGGGACTACACAGAAGCTCAGCATATCCTCAGAGTAGAGTTAAAACACTCTGTCCTGGTGCTCACACCCCACACAAAGACATAGACCCACCTCAGCCACAGCGACTCTGAGGGGTGACCTTCAGAGACATAACAGAAGCCAGATGGGCAGAGCAGGGAGGAAGGAGAGAGACACATCTCCAGTGAGAGACTGATCAGAAGCAACTTTTGAGCCATAAAGGCAATGTGAGTAGAGTATTCAAGGGAACTTGAGGGGGCTTATCCCTCCTGGGCTGGGCACTGCTGCTCATGAACAAAGGAAGCGCTGTGTGGTCAAAAAATGATGACTCAAGGTCACACAGGGAGTGGAGACTTGTTTAGGGTTAGGGCTATTAGGTACCTGCTAAGAGCGTCCCGGGGCAGCGCACTGTGTGTGTGTGTGTGCTTTCTACCAGTACACCACTGACCAATGGTGGCAGGCACTGGCAGGGCCTGAATGGGCTGTGCATAGTTGTGTGTATCTGAGAGCCTGTGTATGCACCGGTGTGGGCACGTTCACCCTGATCTGGAAGTCTGTGTGAGTGTGAGCCTGTGAACATGACTAGCCATAGACCATAGGTCTTACATAGGCTGAAGCCATATCTATCCTATTTACCTCTGTATCCCCATTACCTAAGAAAGGGTTTGGCACATAGTATGCACTCAGTTAATGTTTGAGAACAGATGAATTCATGAATGGAATTGCTCTGAGAATTCAGAGAGTTTGGGGAGGACCTGGCCTTCACTGGCATAGACCAGGAGTAGCCCAGGATCTGGGTAGAACCTGAATGAGGGGGGGATGGTGCCCCATGGGGTGGTGGGGCAAGAGCTTCTTTGCTGCTGCCTTCTCTATTGCTAGGAGGAGCGGACCCTGCAATCTATGCTTTGTGTAGAGTGATTTCAGACTACATGATGGGGAAAACATTAAATATGGGACAGGTGAGAGAGAAGGGGCAGGAGTGGATAGAAGCTCAAGATAGATGGATGGACAGAGATGGATAGACATACTGACTAAATACACAAACTGATTAATAGATTTATTTATAGACAGACCCAAAGACAAATAGAGACATAGATAAATAGATGTAGAGAGAGAGACACACACACAGACTGACATGAAGAGGCAGGCAGGCAGACTATCTCCAGGAGTGACAGAAGTATCAACAGACAGGCAGATCAATCGATAGACAGATAAACAGATGGAGAGCTGACTGTACAGCGAAGATGGATGTATAGCTCAGCAGACAGAATGGGCCCACGGAACAGCTGTGTCCTGCGTCCTGTCCTCCTTGCTGGCTGATGGAGTCCCTCTTTGGTTTGATGTGTAGACATCAAGTGCTTTGGGTAGGGCCAATCCTTGCCTCACCCCAGAGGTGAGTCTTGGCTGGTCTAGGAAAAACATGTCTATAGTTTTCCACCTGGTTGTGCTCAGGGTCCAGGTTCTTCAGGAATGTGAAGAAGGTCTTTCATATTCTTGGTTTCACTGACTCCACGTAGCCCTGGTAGCTCTTTCAGGTTATGGCTCCTGACCTGTTCCCTAGATCTTTCTTATCACCTGCTTAGAGAGTGACTGTCCTTCCTCCCCTCCATTGCCCTTCCTTCTCAACATCAACAAGCTCTGTTGAAAACCTGCTGTATGTACCATGCTCCTGCCTCCCCTAAAACAAGTGTGGAGCCAGACCTTCTGTTCTAATTCAGGCTCTGCCTCTTCCTAAGCATGTTTCCAGGCAAATGACTTAACTGCTTCCTTATTGGCCGAGAGAGATTTAGTAACGAGGATTGTGGAGGGAATTGAGTTGGTATGAATGGGTGCTTAAGACAGTCCCTGGCACATAGCAGTGCTACAAAAGTGAGAGGTATTTGTTATTGTGTTCTACTTCTGGCTCTGGGGCATTCAGGGTTCTCAAGTTTAGCAGAAAAGAACTACCAGGTCCAATGAGCATGTGTTGAGGTTCTCACATGTATCGTCGCCATTAAAAGCAGACCTGAGGCCGGGCACGGTGGCTTGTGCTTGTAAGCTTCAGCCTATGAAGCGGCTGGGGCTAGGGATCGCGGTTCGAGCCCCGCCTGGGGCCATAGTGAGACCTTGTTCCAAAAAAAAAAAAAGAAAAAGAAAAATAGCTGGGCATGGTGTTGCGTGCCTGTAATTCTAGCTACCTGGGAAGCTGAGGCTGGGGATTGCTTGAGTCTGGGTACCCCGGGCAACGAGAGCCTGTGGTTCCACGGGCAAAAATAGCAAGACCTATTCTCAAAAAAAAAAAAAAAAAGTTAAAAAAATAATAATAAAAAATAAAAATAAAAGCAGACCTGAAACTGGAAGGCCTCCCCATCTGTCCCACAGAGGAGGCAGTGAAGCTCTAAGTGGATGAAAGAGGCTTGCCCAAAGTCTCAGAGTCAGTAATGTTTGGGAGCTGAACTCAGACGTACTGGATGCTGGTGGTGTGCCATTCCCAAACACTGGTGTTTCTTTGACTTGAGGATCAGGAGACTAGAATTTGAATCTGTCACTTGAGGACATGAGGCCAGAGGGTGTTGCTGCTTTGGGCCACTTTGGGAGCAGTGTGTGAGTGACTTGTTTTCAGAGTGGGCACAGTGTGACAGGGCACTGTAACCCCATTAGGGAACATGTCCTCTCTCTGCCTTTGGAAATCAACACTCTGCTCACAATCTGGTCTGGAGTTCCTAGGAGGTGGGTACTGAGGACAGCAAGAGTCACCAAATTAATGACCCACCTGGGGTCAGGAAGTCCGGGGCCACCTGGAGATGAATTATCTGGTTAAGAAGCCATGACCAGGTGAATCAATGGAGATGGAGGTTTTGTCACTAATAGGAATGTTTCAGGAACTGCACCCCTGGGTCTGGGGCTTATGGGAGATGGCTCTTTGCCCTTTGGGGCCCCAGTCCTGGATTGCTAAGTCCTGAGGAACAGTTAAATATGTATAAGCACTAGGGCTTCACCAGGAAATGGATTCAAGATGGAGATTAATGCACAGAGTTATTAGGAAGCTCTATGGATCTCCCATGGAAGGAGAGGCAGAAATCAGAAATCAGGGAGGAGCCAGGTGCAGTGGTGCACATCTTTAATCTCAGCTTCGGGAGGCTGAGACTAGGAGTCGCTGAGTTTGTGGGTTTGAAACTACCCTGGGCAATATAGCAAGACCCAGTCTCAAAAAATAGTCAGACATGATGGTGCATGCCTGTAATCCCGGCTACCTGGTAGGCTGAGGCTGGGGATCTCTTGAGTCCATGAGATCGGAACTACCCCGGGCAACATAATGAAACCTACTCTCCAAAGAAAAAAGGAAAAGAAAAGAAATCAGGGAGGAGGTGAATCCTTTGTGGGGCTCTGGAGTTGGAATGACCCTTCAACTTTTTTTGGAAAATGGAGAGAGAAGGAAAATGAAGACTCAACTCAAGAAACGACCAAACTTCACTTACCTGAGTAAGTGAAGGATCTAGATTGCACTCAAAGCTGTCCAACTTCACTCTCGGGCTTTCCCCTGAAGACTGTAACATGCCCAGCGTCTGTCTACCCACCTGGTGGGGTTAATATATTGACAGGAAATCTTTTAGAAACTGAACAGCACTTATGCCAATATAAGGTGTCACACTGGTATCATCATTACTGATCACCTGTATCTTCAAATCACCTTGTGGGCTTCTGTTACTCTTCACCCCCTAACTTCAGTCTGCTGGTGCTTTGTTGTCATCATTTGCTCCTCCTTTTCTTCTCATCTCCCATAACAGGTTTTCTCTAGTTCTCACCTCTTCATCCTGTCATTTACTCTCTAAATCCCAGCCTACAACTTCAGCCATGACTCAAATCTACACTCCAGAGCCTTCTTTCAACAAACTGCTGGGAGCTGATGACCTAAATCAGCGATCTCAGGCTTCCTTCTGCAGCCAAATGACCTGGAGCATTTGTAGACCATATCACTGGACCCTATTTCCCCAGTGTCTGAGTCAGCCGACCTGGTGGGGTTAAAGAACTTTTTGCGCCACCCAGGTATAACTGACATTTAATAAACTGCAGGTATTAAAAGTGAACAATTTGATACATTTTGACATAAATGTATTTATGAAACCAACACCACTATCAAGATAGGTCTCCTTGTTTCTCTTTGCAATCTCTCTTCCCCAACACCAAAATCCTCCCCCACCCCCAGACAACCATTGGCATGTTTGTGTCACCGTAGATCAGATTACATTTGCATAATTTTATGTAAATGACAAAAAAGTAAAGTATACTTTATTGTTTCTGGCCATTTCACTCATTTTGAAATAGTCAATTCTTTCAATTATTTTGAGAGCCATCATGTTGTTGCACAGAGCTATTGCTGTTCCTTTTCATTACTGACTAGTAGTCCATGCTACAAATATACAACTTGTTTCTCCAGTCATTGAATTGATGGACATTTCGGTTGTTTCCATTTTGAAGCTGTTAAAAATAAAGCTGCCGAGAACATTGAGGTAAGAATCTTTTTGCTTTTATTTATCTTCTAAGTAGAATGACAGGATCATATGGTTAGTGTATGCTTAACTTTTAAAGAAACTATCAGATTTTTTTCCAAATTGGTATTACTATTTCTACATCACCATCAAAAGTGGATGAGCATTCCAATAGCCTTACATATTTGCTAATATCTGGTATGACCAGAAAATTTAATCTTAATCTTTTATTCTTATGGGTATGTAGTAGTGTTTTCTTACAGTTTTCATTTATATTTCCTTAATAACCAAGAATATTGAGCAACTTTTCAGGTTCTTATTTATCACACATTTATCTTATTGGGTTAAGTGTCTGCTCAAATATTTTTGCTTGCTAAAAAATTGTATTGTCTTACTATTGAGCTGCGAGTGTTTTTTTTATATCTTAGAACACATGCTCTGTTAGATAGATGCTTTACAATTTCTCCTATGATATGCCTTGCTTTTTTATTTTCTATACAATGTATTTTTAAAGAACTAAGATTTTTAATTTAATGAAGTTCAATTTATTGTTTTTTAATGGTTTGTACCTTTTCAGTCATATTTAAAAAATCTGTGCTAGGCTGAAAATAACTAAGATATCCTTTCATATTTTCTTCTAGACTTTTTTTTTTTGAGAGTAGGTCTTGCTATGTTGCCAGGGGTATTCCCGATCCCATGGACTCAAGCAATCCCCAGCCTCAGCCTACCAGGTAGCTGGGACTACAGGCACCCACCACTGCACCCAGCTACTTTTTGCAAGACCAGGTCTCACTATGTTGCTCAGGGTAGTCTCGAATCTGCGAACTCAAGCGATCCCTGGCCTCTTTGCCTCCCTTGGATTATAGATGTACACCACCACACCCAACTTCATAGACATTTTATGGTTTAGCACTTAAATTGCCAAAGATCCTCTTCAAATGATTTTGTATATGGTATATGGTGTGAGGTAAGGGTCTAGGTCTCCTTTTTTGCATATGATTATTTATTTAATTGCCTAGGTAATTTTTTTCAAAATATCAATCACCCATTGATGTGTGGGTTTATTTCCTGATTATTCTGCTCCATTGATCTGTTCACTTTGTATGCCACATCTTTAAAAATCTTAAAAACAGGTAGCATAAACCTTTCAATTTTGTTTTTTCAAGGTAACTTTGGCTATTTTAGGATATTTGTATTTCCATTTGCATTTTAGAATCCATTTGCCAATGTCTACAGATAGAAAGCCTGCTGGGATTTTGAGATTGCATTGAACCTATGGATCAAAATAGGCAGTATTGACATCTTAGCTATATTGAATATTCCAATGCGTAAATGTAATATTTGTCCATTTGTTTGTGTTTTCTATAATTTCTCTCAGCAATGTTCAAGTTTTTACAGTACAGGTTTGCACATTTCTGGTCAAACAAATCCCTAAGTATTTCATACTCTTTGGTGCTCTTTTAAACTGTAATTTAAAAATTTTTTTATTTTGTATTATTGTTGCTAATATATAGAAATACAATATATGTTTGCTAAAACAAATTGTTATGCCTACCCCCATAGTTTCTGATTCAGTAGCTCTGGCATGAGGTCCTAGAACTTGCATTTCTAACAAATCCTAGGTGATGCTGATGTTGTTTGCCTAGGAACCACAGTTTGAAAACTGACAACATGTATATTCTGCTTGAGTCATTTATTCCAAATGAAGCTTCTCATTTGATCGCAAATAAGCTCTTCTCTTGATTTCCCTCTTTCCAGAAATGCCCCCACCATCCAATTCCATCCACATTGGTCAACTGAACTTCCCATTGCAAAATCAATCTGTAGTTTAACATCCTCACAACCAATGAACTGCCATTGGAATAATATATTCCTAAAATATGTTTCTGCCCAGTCTCTTTACTTTTCATTTCATCTTGATCACTTTCCTCCTGGACCAGTGCTCTCTCCTGATCGCTCTATCTGTAGTTTTTTCCTACTACAATTTCCCAAAACAAATCTTTCTAGTCAGCAACTTGAATTATGCCAGTCTCCTACTAAACAGTATACCATAGGGCTCCTACTGCTATACTGTATTAAATCTAAACCCTAGACTCTGATGTTCCAATTGCCTATTTGGGATATATTCTCCTTTCATCTTTAGTAATAGAACTCATACCTAATCCAATGAAGCAATATGCACAGATTTTTGAAAATTATATTTCTCAATATTCATTGCAGACAAATGGTCATGTGAATAAGTTCTGACCAATAAAATATAAACACAAATTGTTGGGTGCAACTTCCTGGGAGCGTGCATAAAGAGGGCAGCTACCTAGACAGACTGCTTATCTTCCCTTTCTTTGACCTCCATGTTTGGAATTCTGGCTCCAGCAGCCATCTTGAGTCACAAGGCAACTTTAAAGATGGAAGCACTAAGAAGTTTGGGTATATGGCAGTCATACCAACCCCAGATCATGAAACTCTGAAGTAATTTTAATTTGAAAAAAAGCAAAGTTAAAAACAAATTAAAATTAACAAACAAATTTAAAAATTGTTTTAGATACAATTTGGTTGCTTGTAGTCAATCCACTTTTAGTAAACTTCACCAAATAACTACTTTCTTTCTCTGTTTCTTTACACATCTCATGTCCTTCTTTCATTATACCTATTGAAATCAACCTCAGATGTACCCTCCTTCACAAATTTCTCTCTTATTCTTTCATCCAAAAAGATTCATCTCACTTCTAAACTTCTTGGTATTTAGAGTCTGCCCCAAATTATCATTACTTAGACACCTATTCTGCTAAGTTGTAAGATTCCTTCAGGATACCAAGCAGAGTTATTGTTTAACAAAGATTTGCTAAAGGAAATCATAGTTAAATAAAGGAATAAATGAATACAAAAAATAGTAAACACTTTATCCTGTGCAACATTCATCTTAATTCCTTTAAAAGAGTTAAGAAAGTAAAAATTTCCCACAGTTGACAAGGAAAAAAACAGAACCAGTGGGCACAAAGTAAACTAATAGGTCTCCCCTATCTGTAGAGGACATGGTGGAGGGAGAATTATTACACTTGACTCAGCCTGCCTTGTAACAACAACAATAAATATTTACTAAATATTTGCTATGTGCTGACACCATGCAAAGTGATTTACACGCACTATTTCATTTCATCCGCTATCAGCCTGAGAGATTGGTCCTAATCTTTACCTGATGTTAAAAGTGAGGACACTGAAGTTCAGAGAAGTTAACTCATTTATCTAGAGTCACAGAGCTTAACAGAGCTGGAATTGAGGCTTATTCTTTACCTGTTGCCAAGTCATGTCCTTAACCATGTACCAGACTATATGAGGCATGGTTGTCTATCCCACTAAGTGGTGATATCCTGGTATAGAGGAGTAAAATCCTTATATTATGCTTATCCTTTAGTACCAACACAGTCTTTACTTTGTCCTGAAGTTTTAGCAAATAAATTGATGTCAAAATGATCAAAAATAGGTTTCAATCTTAAGAAGAGAGAATAAACATATTTTTCCTTTTCCTTTCCAGTAAGTACAAGTAAATACCTGGGACCTTTATACATAAAGCAAACCAAAATGTAGAGAAATGAAGGCACCTGAGCTGGGGACCTTGAAACTTAAGGAAAGATGTGGCAATGAGTTTCTTGATTTTTCTTATGGTTTTACCTCCAATACTTGGAACTAAAGAAGTTATCCAGAAACAAACAACTGCAGACCAAAAAGTGTCCCAAGAAAAGTCTGCTCTCTCCAGTCGAAAGACTAGCCTAGCTTTTGGTCAATTACTACCCTACTACAGTCAAAAACAAACAAACAATGACATATCCCAGTCCCCTCCAGGATGATGTCAGGAAAAACAAATAGGAAGCCTGAGCATTTGTCCTTGTCAGTGGTAACAAGCTCCCCACTCCCAACCTACAATAATAGTGGAGACTGTAGGGAACCTGAACTTTTACTCCAACAGAGTGAGACAACCTTTCCCTTCCACACTGAGTTAGTGTCAAAGGAGGCCTAGTAAAGAATAAAGATTTTCATCCCTTCTGCCCTGCCACGAGCCAGCCACAATGTGATCAAACAGTTCCCAAGGGGGAGGGTAAGGACTGAGATCTGAGCCAAAAAACTCGGGCAGAAGGGCTCACAGCCACTCTCTGGACTGTGGCCTCAAGTTTATTTAGAACCAGACTTTCATAGAAAACATGAAGCAATCAGTAACAAAGAAAAGTTTTGATTCAGGGTCACATGGTTACAAGCATATCTTTACCAGGAGACCAGCTAAAGCAAGTACTGACTAAGCTTCTCAAGTGCGGCCAAAATGTGACCTTAAGGAGGTATCTTACAGGGCCAGGCATGGCAGCGCATGCCTGTAATCCCAGCTACCTGGGAAGCTGAGACTGGGGATTGCTTGAGTCTGTGGTACCCCCGGCAAAGTGAACCTGCAGTTCCACAGGCAAAAATAGCAAGACCTAGTCTCAAGAAAAAAAAAAAATGAGGTATCTTATAAAGATTGTTCTGTAGACAACTAAGGACACTTTGCTTTTCCCTCTGTACCCATTAGGCAAACATTCAGTAGCTTATCAGAGCAGGCCAGAAATGAAGTAATGAGTGCCTGCCCTGATCAGCAGGCGCCCGCAGCTTCTGGTGAACCTAGGCCAGTGGCTGCACCCTTTCAGCAACCATACAGCACCCACTGGAACCCTCTGCTGTCGACCTGGCAGGTAAGGGGGACTCAGGGGCTGGCCGGGACCCCTGGACCTGACCAGACTGAATCCATCCTTGATCCAGGAATAGCGGGGGGTGGGGAGAGGCAGGATGACACCCTTGCTGCTTCACCCTCACTCCACTTAGCTCACAGGAGGACTAATAGTATAAACGTGCACACAGCTACATAGAACAGATGAAGGGCCAGAAAAGAGCCTGCACAAACACGTGTGTGGGACTCAGAACAAGGTCCTGAAAGGTTCAGAAAGATAATAGATGCTGGAATGGAGAAACAACTGTGGTGAAGACCTATCAGACCTTCATCTATGGCTTCACTGGAAGCTGATGAATCAAAACCCCATGTGGAACTTGCCACCCAAGGAAACACGGCTCCCTCCCCAAGCCTTGGGAGAGGAAGCCTGCAGAGTCAGAGCATAGGCTCCACAGCAAATCTGCAAATGGACGGAGAGGAGATGACCTGCAAGGTCCATCAACTGATGCCTGCCCTCATCGAGAAACCTCCTCACTGACAATGGCTGCGGGAAAGGATTCCCAAGGCCAGAGGTCAGAGAGATGGGGTGCAGAGATAGCGGAATGGCAAGGAAATCGTACTGGAACCAGCAACTAGAAGGCACCGACAGACCCTAGATGAACATGGACTGGGTGCCCAATACAAAGCTAAGGACTACAAACCATCAAGCCCAATGTGCCATGGGCCTGGAACACCATCCCTCACCCGACAAATGGACACAGACACAGAAAAAGAGACCAAAGGACCAATGAACCCAACATAAACCAAAAAAGAACAATGAGAGTGGAGACTGAGTGAACACAAGGGAGTGGGGGGTGGAGGAGGGAAGGCATGCCAGTAACCATTTACCTTATTTACTTATGTAAGAATTTATAAGAATATAGAAAAAAAAATTTTAATTAAAAAAAAAAAGAAATGAAGTAATGAGAACACAGCTCTCCACACTGCCCCCTACATGAGCAGTAGTAATAAAGCACTTCTACCCTTTGTAGCTAGGGAGGTCTCAGAAGAGGCTCAGTGGGCAGCTAGGACTTTCACCTCCATTCAACAGTAACAAGAGGCCAAAATGAGGAACCCGGACTTCTATCCCATCTTGTGGTAATGAAGAAATGTTCTCGCCCTTCAGCTGCTAGAGCAGTGTCAGAGGAATGTAGCTAAAACAGAAGGCTTTAATAATCAAGTTTCATAACACCCCAAATTTCAGTCATCATATGAAAAACCAGAAGAGCTTAAATAATGAAAAAGACAATAAGTAGAATTCTACAATGAATGACAAAAATGTTAGAATTATCTGACCAAATTTTAAAACAACCATCACAAAAAATGTCTCAATGAAAATTTATGTATACAATTTTAATAAATGAAAAAAATTGAAAGTGTCAGCAAGGATACAGTCTTAGCAAAGGTATAGAAAATATAAATATATAAATTTTAGAATACAAAAATGCAATATCTCAAGACCTCTACAGATGGTCTCAAAAGCAGAATGGAGAGAACAGAGTAAAAAAGGTGAACTGGAAGGTAGACTAGTAGAAATCACTTGATCTGAACAACAGAGAGAAAATACTGAAAATAGATTACAGGACTCTAACTAAAGATCTAACATTTTTGTCATTAGTATTCAAAGAGAAAGAGAGCAGGACTGGAAAAAGTACTTAAAACTCAGAAACTCTCCAGATTTGGCAAAAGATATAAATGTATAGATTCAAGAAATTGAGTGAATCCTAAACTGGATAAACCCAAAGAAATCCACACCAAGACACATTGAAGTCAAACATCTAGATGCTGAGATCAAAGAAAACTCATGAAAACAATGAGAGAGAAATGACCCCTTACCTTTAGGAGAAAACTAATTCAAATGCTGTGGATTTTTCATCAGAAACCATAAAGGCCACAAGGAACTGACAGAACATTTTTCAAGCACTGAAAGAAAAGAACTGTCAACCCAGAATATTCAGTGGAAATATCCTTCAGAAATCTCAGGTGAAGGAAAACTGTAAGAATGTGTCACTAGCAAATATATGCTAAAAGAATTGCTAAAGGAAATTATCTAAGTAGAAAGTAATTATTAAAAAAGGAATCTTGTTATATCAAGAAGGAAAAAAGAACATGGGAAAAAACACTACTTTTTTCCTTCTTTTGAGTTTTCTAAATTATATTTGACTGTTGAAGGAAAAAAGTTAACATTGTCTGATGTACATAAAGAAATATTTAAGACAATGATATTATACAGCAGCGTATAAAATGAGATAAAGTTTACACAGTTTCCTTAAACTGGTAAAAAGATGGCACCAGTAAATGGATGTTATGCATATATAATTTAATACCTAGAGAAACCACTAAAAATTTTATACAAAGAGGTATATTTGAAAACACCACAGGAAAATAAACACCATAGAGAAATAATAAAAGCATAATTCTAGAAAAAAGTTCAAGTTACCTATGGAAAGTCGGGAAAAATAATTTAAAAAACTATAGAGCAAGAGAAAAGAAAAATTAAAGGACAGACTTAGGCTCTAATATATCAACATATGTATTAAATGTAAATGGTATAAATATGCAAATTAAGAGTTACATTGGCAGAATGATTATATATCATAGCCAAACTATATGCTGTCTATAAGAAACTTATTACAGGTTTTATATATATATATATGTATATATGTATATATATATACTACATATGTATGTGTGAAAGGCAAAGAGTGAAAAAATATATGTCAATATGTCATGAAAACTAGTTAAAAGAAAGCAGGATTCTATATGTATGTCATCCTTTACTCATATCAATATCAGATAAAGTAGATTTTTAAGCATAGAAAATTATCACATATAGAGGGGCATAATGATAAAGATCAAGAGAATAAAATGGGAGGAACCAGTATTCACAACTTCAAGACTTATTACATAGTTACAATAACTAATACTGTGGGATCCTGATAGAAGTAGAGATATATAGGACACTGGAACAGAATAGAGAATTTAAGAATAGACTACACAAATACGGCCAGTTGATTTCCACAAAAGACTCAAATTCAGTGGAGGAAAGGTAATCAGTTCAAAATGCTACTAGCAATTGAAGAAATGTTACTAAAATTCATTTGGAACAATGGAAAAGCCTGGAATAGTCAAAGCTCTCCTGGCTAAGAGGAGAGGGAATGGAGGTATTACACTCCAAGGTATTAAATTGTACTACAAAGTTATAACAATTAAGATAGCATGGTACTGGAACAAAAACAGTGCACAGACCAATGGAACATAATCAAAACCCAGAAATAAAGCCACACATGTATGGCTAGTTAATCTTTGACAAAGGAGTAAAGAATATACACTGGACCAAGGATCGTCTCTTCAATAAATGGTGCTGGGAAAACTGGACCACTATATGCAAAAAAAAAATGAATCTAGACTACTCCCTCACACCACATACAAAAACCAACTCAAAATGGGTAAAAAGATTGGCTCTAACACCTGATGCCATAAAATACATAGAAGAAAAATATAGGCAAAACACTCCAAGACCTACACTTCAAAAACTTCTTTCAGGACACATTCACTGATGCTAATAAAATGAAGGTAAACATTAACAACTGGGACTACATCAAATTAAAAACTTCTGTACAGCAAAAGAGACAATGACCAAAACAAAAAGAAACCCAGTCAAATGGGAAAAAATTTTTGCCCTCCATACAAGTGATGAGTCTGTTAGCAAAGATCCACAAAGAACTTACACAACTTAACAGAAACAATGCAAAAAGCCCAGTCAAAAAATGTGGTGAAGAGCTAAAAAGACACTTCTAGAAAGAAGAAATACAAATGACCAATAGGCATATGAGAAAATATTCAACATCACTAATAATCAGGGAAATGCAAATCAAAACCACAATGAGATATACCCCCTTACACCAGTAAGAATGGCCCACATCCAAAAAACAGGAAACAGCAAGTGCTGGCATGACTGTAGAGAGAAAGAGACACTTTGACACTGCTGGTGGGAATGCAAACTGATCTAAACACTAAAGAAAGCTGTGTGAAGGACCCTCAAACTATTGAAAATGGAGCTACCATTTGATCCAACAATCCTGCTTCTAAAAATCTACCCAAAGTTTACAAAAACTCTAATTCAAAAGACACCTGTACTTGTATGTTTATTGCAGCATTATTTACAATAACCAGGATATGGAAGCAGCTCAAATGCCCCCAAATAGACAAATGGATCAGAAAGTTGTGGTATATGTACACAATGGAATATTATTCATCAATCAAAAAAAGACAAACTTGTCATTGGCAGCAACATGGATGGCACTAGAAGGAATCATGCTAACAGAAATAAGGCAAAAAGTAAAAGAAATATGGGATGATATCACTTATATGAGGGAAATAGAAAAACAAACAAACAAATGGACAAGAAAAATTTAAAACTGATACCGGGCACAGTGGTTCGTGCCTGTAAGCTTCAGCCTATGAAGCGGCTGGGGCTAGGGATCACGGTTCGAGTGCTGCCCGGGACCCATAGCGAGACCTAATTCTAAAAAACTAACTGGGCATGGTGGCGCGCGCCTGTAATCCTAGCTACCTGGGAAGCTGAGGCTGGGGATTGCTTGAGTCTATGGTACCCTGGGCAATGTGAGCCTGTGGTTCCACGGGCAAAATAGTGAGACCTAGTCTCAAAAAAAAAATTTTTTTTAAATTGTCAGTGGAACTGAAATATAGAGAAGAGAAAGTGGGGGAGGGACCAAGGGTAGGGTGGCCACGAAAGATTAAGATGATGGTTCTCAGGTGATAAAGTGGTGGGGTAGACAATGATGTAAAACATACATATGTGCAATCAATTTTTTAAAATGCTACTAGTGCAAGATACCAATATTTATAAAAAAAGAATCTTGACCTTAAGTCTCAATCCATATACAACATGAATCCACAATGACTCACAGATTCAAACATTCAAATAGAAAACTATGAAACATTTAGAAAAGTTAGTAGGAAAAAATTGTCAGAATCTAGGGCCAAAGAGTTCTTAGATTTGATACCAAAAGCAAGATCTAAGAATCAATAAATTGGACATTAGCAATAGGAAAGATCATGTTAAGAAGGTGAAAAGACAAACTACAGACTAGCATAAAATGTTTGCAAACCACATTATGAACAAATGATTAGTGTCCAGAATACATAAAGAATTCTGAAACTTGAAAATAAAACAAAACTAGGAAAGGGGTTAAAGACATGAAGAGAAACATTTCTCTGAAGGTATGTGTAAGGCAAATTATCACATGAAAAGACATTTGGGGTGAAAAAAAACACAATGAGAAAGTATTTTATGCCTATCAAAAAATAGCTTAAACATTTTTTAAAAGTGACTATCAAATGCTGACAAGGATGCAGAGAAATGTATTCATTGCAGGTAGGGATGTAAAATGATACAATCATTCTGGAAAAAATATTTTGGCAGTTTCTTTTTAAAAAAATTAAGGGGGCTGGGCATGGTGGCACATGCCTGTAGGTGACAGCCTAGGAAGTCACAGCCAGGGCCAGGGATCGCTGTTCGAGTCCTGCCAGCGGCACGTAGCAAGACCTAATTCCAAAAAATATATAGCTGGGCGTGATGGCGTGCGCCTGTAATCCCAGCTACCTGGGAATCTGAGGCTGGGGATTACTTGAGTCCGTGGTACCCCGGGCAATGTGAGCCTGTGGTTCCACGGGCAAAAATAGCGAGACCTAGTCTCCAGAAAAAGAAGGAAGGAAAGAAGGAAGGAAGGAAGGAAGAAAGGAAGGAAGGAAGGAAGGAAGGAAGGAAGGAAGGAAGGAAGGAAGGAAGGAAGGAAGGAAGGAAGGAAAAAATTAAGGGTACACTACTTATATGACTCAGCAGGAGTAGTTACAGACATTTATCCCAGAGAAATAATAACATGATTACACAAAACCTGTATACAATTATTTACAGCAGCTTTAGTCATAGTAACCCCAAACTGGAAACAATCTAAATGTCCTTCAATGGATCAGTGTTCTGCAGTGAGAAATCAACTGTGATCCATCCACACCATAGGCTACGACTCAGTAATGAAAAAGAATGAACTTTTTATACACAACACGATCCGCACGAATCTCCAGAGAATTATATTGAATTTTTTTAAAAAGTCAGTCCCAAGAGGTCACACACTGTATGATTCCATTTCTATAATATTTCTTGAAATCACAACTTGATACATTGGAGAACAGACTTGTGGTTGCCAGGGGTCAAGGAGCGCGGCCTAGAACGAAAAGTGGGTGTTTCCTTGAAAGGGCAGCAGGAGAGGCCCCTGTAGTAATGAAGCGCTCTGCACCTGCCTGTGTCAGGATGCGCGCCCGCTGTGGTGATGTTCTGCGTAAGATGTTATCATTGGGTGGAACTGGGTAAGGAGTGTTCTGTTACTTAAAATTTTCTAACACTATCTCAAGATAAAAAATTCAATTTAAAAATGATTAAAGAGGCCGCGCACGGTGGCACGTGCCTTTAATTTAACAAAGCGCATGGCCGAGGCTAGGAATCGCTTTAGTCTGCGGGTTCAAGATCCACCTGTGGCAACATAGGGAGACCTAGTCTCAAAAAATAGCTGGGCGTGATGGCGCATGCCTGTAATCCTAGCTACCTAGGAAGCTGAGGCTGGGGATTGCTTGAGTCCATGGTATCCCGGACAATGTGAGACTGCTGTACCCCAGGAACCTGCGGTTCCCGGGGTAACAAAGCAAGACCTAGTCTCAAACAAACAAACAAACAAATAAATAAACACATAATGATTAAATAAAATTAGCTTTGTTTTGCACTAAACCTTCACATACGTCATCCTGGGAAACAGGCACAAATGAAAATATTTGCAGAACCACAGAAAGCCTGAAGAATGCTTGTGTGTTAAATGCCTATGGCATTTTGTGATTCTTTGGGTGCCTCCTGAATGCCAGGGAGGGTAATCAGGTCCCTCTCCCACTCTTTGAACTTTGTCACAACTAGGAGCTGAAATTTGGGAACCACAGGGCAAAGCTGGAGAGCAAGGCTCAGGTTATGCTGGAAGAAGACTTGAATCTGATGTGAAATTTACATATAAATAAATTTTTTAATAATAAAAAAATAAATGAAACACAAACAAATGTGTGAGAAAAAAAAGACTTGAATCCTGTTTACGTTTGTTTAACCTTTTGTTTCCCAAATTATTTCACTTCTCTCACCCTCAAACTCTTTATTTGTACTAACCTCATAGGGTTGCTGTAAAATTTAAATGAGATAATGTATATAAAAGTATCTGACGCACAGTAGGAGCTTACATATATCAGTTTGATTTTTTATAGAAACTACTGACTCTTTAAGTTGGAACGTTGGGGCACAATAAATGTGGAAGTTAAATGAGGCGCAAATATCGTCAAATTAGGACTCATTGAAATGGGTTGAATCTTTGTGTGATTTTTCAGATGTTCAGGATGGTTTAGAGGAGGAACTGAGCCCCTTCCCAATAGCAGTGTTGATGTATAAAGTCAAGCTGGTTGTGGTGGCACGGACCTGTAATCCCAGCTACCTGGGAGGCTGAGGCTAGGGATCACTTAAGTCTGTAGGTTTGAGACTACCTCAACATATCAAGACCTAGTTTCAAAAAAAAAAAAAAGGTCAATATAGCTGACCCTGCTACCTCCCAGAGTGTAGGGGAGTTCTGCAGATGGTAATTTCCCTGGGAGCTGAGTGCAGGGGAGTAACTGGCCAGGTGTCCTCCCAGGTGGATATTATATGGTGGCTTTGAGAGCCACGTTTATGAAACTGTCTGAGGTCAAGACTATGGATAAGCAGCATTAAGGGTCTCAAAGACCTGCAAAGCAGCAGCTGAAAGGTCTTTCCAGAATGCTGATAGGAGTGTTAGGGAGAAAAGTGTATTAGGGTGAAGTAAGGGGACATGGAGCATAGGGAGTGTCTGTGATTCACAAGACTCACTCCATATCCTTCACCATTTGTGGGGTTTTCAATCCAGGGCAGTGTGGAACTTTTGGGGACTCACCATCTCCACTAGGACATGGTGTCTAAGAACATCATATGATTTGAGGTTTCTGACTTTGCAAATAATATTTACTCTTGGAGATGGGTCTGTTAGAAATAGGTGGTATATGGAGTGGAACCTCAGAGAAAAGTGAATTATTATCTAATCACTGACCCTCAAATATATATTTTTTTGAGACTAGGTCTCGCTATTTTTGCCCATGGAACCATAGGCTCTCGTTGCCTGGGGTACCACAGACTCAAGCAATCCCCAGCCTCAGCTTCCCAGGTAGCTGGGATTACAGGGGCACGCCACCACACCCAGCTATTTTTTTGGAACTAGGTCTTGCTAAGGGCCCCAGACGGGACTTGAACCGCGATCCCTAGCCCCAGCCGCTTCATAGGCTGAAGCTTACAGGTACGAGCCACTGTGCCCGGCCCTGACCCTCAAATATTTTTTACCCTGAGTTACAGGCTAAAATACATTTCGCATGGTAACCTAGCACCTGCAGGTAGATGCACACACACGCACACACGCATGTCTCTGAAACAAAAGTTTCATTAAGCAATATGTAACCTACACTTACATATACCTGGTATTTTATTTTCTGTTTTATTCCATTTCATTAAATTGATTTCATGACCTGCTAATGGATTGCAACCTACACTTTGAGAAACATGGGTCTAATAGATGATGACTTGTCCTTGAAGGTGATTGAAGAAGATGCTGTTCATGAATAATGAAATTCAGATGAGCAATGCCAAAGGCTGAACAGACTGACTGCTTTCGTTAGGTGCTCATAGAAAATCCAGAACCTGGTTTTCTGTTTGTACCTGAACACTGAGAATGAAGATAATAAAAACAATAACAATAAGCAGAATAACAAAACTAGTGGGACATACTCAGTGTAGAGAGCTGGACTAGGTACTTGAGTGGGGTAAAAATATGAATCAGAAATAATCTCTGCCCTGGCTGGGTGTGGTGGTGCACACCTGTAATCCCAGTGCTGGTAGGTAAGAGACCCAGGATCGCTTGAGTTCGCGGGTTCAAGACTACTCGGGGCAACACAGCGAGACCTTGTCTTGAAAAAAAAAAAACAAACTCTTCCCTTAAAGAGCTAATCAGAGATGGGATGAATCATAAATATAAAGGAATTTCAGGTTAATGTGGCAGTTTGAGCTGAAAGATGAGTAGGAAATTGTTCCCCACTAGAAATATACATTTTTAATTATATATAATGGGCAAAATTTTAAATGCATTAAAAATAGCAATTGAAAAGTATATGACCACAAACTAAGGAAATAAATGGAAACCTAAGTGCCAGGAGTGAAAATCTAGAGTCAGAGTGACTAGGGGAAGCTCACATGGCCTTACAGCTTATAACATCCCAGGAGCTAGAGTTTAACAGTGATACAGATAGAAGAGTGAGCCCATGCTTCTGCATGTTGGAGAGGCAGAAGTGAGCTCCCTTCATAAAGCTAGGAGCAATGGGAGGTTACTTATTCATGTAACAGGAACCAGAAAACTTCACTTACTGATGAGAAGCTTGTCATTCTTTGGAGATGATGGTAAGAAAAAGAGTAACCCATGAGAAATTATAACTTCAAACCCACGCCAAACATGGATGTGCATTTATGCTACTTTGCACTTACTCACAAGGTCTGGAAAATCCAATTCAAGAAAGTAACAAAAATGGTGAAAACCCATAGAGTTTGACATGATGCTTCCTCCATGGACAAGGGCGTGAAAACCTCACACAAAAACCAAGAACCACTGAAGATGAGTTCACAATTAAGAACTATAAATTATAAGAAGTGAAGCACAATGAGAAGCAGGGTCAGTAAAAAACAAACAAAAGCACCAAACATTGAAGAATTCAGCTATCTGTATAGATGACAAAGTAATTTGGAAAATACTTTAAAAATAAAAATATTTAAAACTCCTCCCTCCCGTAAAGGAATGAATAAAATCAAAAGACAAAAAATAAGACACAGTGAGGGAAAAGTAGAATTGGAAAGAACTAGGTAAGAGTTTCTAGATATAAAATAATATTTAAATAAAAATGACATGATGGAGGGATTAAAGAGTTGACATTGCTGAACAGAGAATTAGTGGATTGGAAGATATGTTGGAAAGGACCCAAAATGCAATTCACAGAGTTACAGTCATGAAAAATATATGGTATATTTAAGAGACATAAGAATTCTGAGAGATATTATTCTAAAAAGAAAAAAAGGGAAAGAAGCAAAATATAAAGATACAATGATGGGGAATTTGCCAGTGTTGAATGCAGAAGTGAAAGAACACAAATGGGTTTCTAAACAAAATAAATGAAAACCTAAGCCCATTGTAGTGATACTGCAGAATCTCAGTGACAAATGTCTTGAAAGTGATCCTGTAATAGCAATCAGGCAGGCAGCAGGCTTCTCACAAAGAACAATAGAAACTAGAGCTAAATTACTAGAGCCTCAAAACAACTCTAAACATAAAGCACTATCACTCAGATAATTAGCCTTCAACAGAAAGAACGAAAGACAATTTCAGGTACGGATCGAAGACTTCTTAATCACAGCTTCTTGATAAAGGAATTTCTAAAATTTTTCAGTAAGAAGGAACTTAAACACAAAAGAAAGAATTGAAATATAGAAGCAATAGTGAGAAAAGAAATTGGTTAATTCATTGGTAAATCAAACTACCATGAAAGACTATAAAAATAATAATAACAATAGTAATAATAATTTCTTTGAATGAGAATAAAGTTACAGTGGAAATAAAATGCTAATCAATAAATAACATGAAAAGTGAAAGAGGTTAGTTCACATCCTCAGATCCTTCTACTATTTAAGAGAGCAAACATATAGATTAATGTGAGCCTTTATTAAGTAAAATATGCATGTTATAGGTTGAGTAACTATTTTCCTAGAAATAGAATGCTTAACTTCCAAATTGACAGACTGGAAAATGCAAACTGGAGAAAATAAGAAAAAAATTTTTCAATGCTGTAAAAGACCTGAAAAAAAGGAAAAGCAAAGAGAAAAGAAGAAAAACATAGAAAATAGAAAGCACAAGGTAAGATGACAGTCAAATGCATTAATCACAATGAATATAGACATAATCAAATTTACTTTCAGGTCCCCACCACCGCCCATTGAAAAATGACACAAAATATGTCAGGCAGCTATTAGCCAAGAGGAAACTGGACTAGCAACATTGGTATCAGACAAGAATTTAAGACAGAGGCATTAATAGGGATAAAACGGGATATTACTTCATGAGAATAGGACAATCCAACAAGATTACTTCACAGCAGGCAGTGTGAGCGCAGGCTGGGCAGGCCCCTCCAGGTGGCCAGGGGACAACTCCCTCCCTCCCACTGCATCTGTGCATGCACACCTGCCTGTACTGGACAGCGGACACCAGGAGAGGCCACTGCTGGGAAAACACAGGCTGCGCTTCTCAGGAATAGTTCATCACTGGTGCATGGTCCAGGTACATGTTTACCGTCAACTGTCAGTGTTTGGGTTTTTCAAAGACCAGAGGTGAGAGAAACCCCTGACCACGATTCCCTGAAAGTGAGCAAGGGTAACAATGCCTGCTGGGAAAAGAACCAAATCCTCCATGGGGCTTGAAGATGCCGAATACCACTAAGGAGCCTTTGGGATTCTCTCAAGTTTATTTCTGTGGATGGAAGAGATTTAAGGGACTCTGGGGTTTGGGGTTGAAGTGGTGGGTTTGGTGTATGTGCTTTAGCAGACTGCGTGACCAGAAGTAAGGTGAGATGAAGCAGGGTGAGGCTGACCCAGAACTCTGTCTCTGCTTCTGAAGCTGCATCAGTCCCTGGTGTTCCAACTTCCACCTAACCTGACATGTACAGACTCTGAGATCTGCACCTCCAGATCACATCTCTGCAGACCTACTACAGTGTGACTAGTACTACCACGGCACCTGGCAGTGTCACCTTGGAGGCCTCATCTTTCCACTCTGGCCAGCACACTGAAGGTGCACTAAGGCCTTGTCCCTTATGATAGAGTCATTCTCCAGAGTTTTTGTTTGCTCATCCTTTGTAGAGTTTGTGAGTTTATTTCTGTGACATGCATCTGTTGGGGTGTCTGACCAGCCTCTTTGGGAGCTACTCTCCCTGCCACTGGGGTAAATTTGCAAGAAACTTATTTAGCCACAGTCGATGGAGGCAAGATCAGAAACCTCACACAAAGCAACAGTCTTGGGAGTCAGGAGTTTGAGACCCCGTGAGGCCTGAGACTGGGGCACTGGTGAGCAGTCCCACTGTCAACAGGACGAAGGAGAAGGATGATGGACCTCAGCTTCAAGGAACGCAGTGCCGCCTTGGAGGTTTAATTTAATTAAAAAAATATCTACTTGAAGGAAACAGAGTCTTCTCTTAGCAGATCTTATACCAGTCAGCACAGACTCTGGTCCGTTGTGATCCGAGTGTCCATTATGGTGGCAGGTGTGTCCAGAACGGGTCCTGAGTCTGCTGGTCAGCAGAATTGTCTTGTCTCATGCTAGAAGGTGTGGCTGGAATTTTCTGCCCTGGGTTTTCCCCAACCAGCAGGCAGCCAGGCCTTCCACTGTACTAGGTCCAGTAGATGTACAAAATTTCCTATTAACAGCAGCGCAGGGCAAGGCAACCAGTAGGACTCTTTGTTGAAAGAACTAAGTAGGGAATCAAGTCAAGAAGCCATAATGAAAGCCAGGCATGGTGGCTTGAGCCTGTAAGCTTCAGTCTATGAAGCGGCTGGGGCTAGGGATCGTGTTTTGAGTCCTGCTTGGGGCAACACAGCGAAACCTAGTCCCAAAAAATAGCTGGGTGTGGTGGCGCGCGCCTGTAATCCCAGCTACCTGGGAAGCTGAGGCTGGGGATTGCTTGAGTCTGTGATACCCCGGGCAGCGTGAGCCTGCAGTTCCAGGGGCAAACAGCGAGGCCTAGTCTCAAAAAAAAAAAGAAGCCATAATGAGCTATTGTGGCTTCTGGAGCCACATTGGGGCTGGTGTCCCCTAAAGTCACTGATTCTGTGATTCTCTGGAGTAGTGTTCCATACAGACTTGTGGTGTGCGCTACGCTGCTTCCTACCTCTTTTCCTCATGTGACTTCCCCGTGCCTATGGCTGGTATTCTTAGAGACCATAGGGATATTTGATCTTGCAGGTCGTTTTGCAGGAAACTATATGACTCTATCTAGTTATACCAGGTGGGTGTCTAATGGAGCATCATGATGCCTGGATTTGTAGGAAGGTGTCCTTGGGTTTCAGGTGCACCGGGACTGCTGGTCAGTGGCACTGTTTCTATGGAAATGGTATGTCCAGCGCCATAATCATACCTGACCTGACCAACACAGCTTCCCCATTCTTATCAAGACTCGTACATGAGAACAACTTCCCTTATTGAAAAATACAGAAAAATGCCAGCTAACAAAGGTAGGAGGAATTGTAGAATTAGAAAATTCATCATTTTGTAGCCACTGTGGTCATAACTGATTCAGATGAGATCATGAATGGATGCTACAGATGAAAAATATTCACACATTTTCAAACCTGCCCAACATACATAATGTATTGTTCATAAAGGCCGAAGGATAGCTTTACAATGGAGAAATTTGGGTGATGTCACCTTAAAAATGATCAAACTTAGTGTTACCAATACTGGGAGAAATTGGTAATATCATGTGCCTCCCCATATGATTATCACCTGTTATGGTATTCCTGCCCAAAATGTTTAGTCAAAATTTAATGGTGAGGAAATAATCAGATGAATCCAAATTAAGGAACAGTCTGCTACCTGGACTTTCCAAAACTACCAAATTCATGAAAGGCCGGGGGGAAAAAGTTGGAGAACTATTTTAACGTATTTTGAAAGACAAACAAAACACAGAAAACTGAATTTAATGGAAGATCTTGGATGGGGGAGTTATAAAGGCCTTTACAGGGACAATTGAGGGGACTTGAATATGGACTCTATATTAGGCATATGTTAAATTTCATAAAAGAGATCACTGTGTTGTACAGTATAAACAGGTGCCCTTGTTTTTGCAAGATAAATGCTTAATAAGTGTTTGCTGATGAGGTATCATTTGTGTCAGCAACTGACACAATCCTTTCAGAAAGAGAAAGGGAAAAAATAAAAAGAAAGGGAGTGATAAACTAAATGTGGGAAATTGTTAATCTGTGTCAGGGCATATGAATATTCATGGTAAAAATGAACTTTTCCATTGGTTTCAATTTTCCAAAATAAAAAGAGAGAAGAAACCATTTTAAAACAAATACAACAATCCCTAGTGAAATAACAGATCCAGTCAATGATAGTAAACTGCTGTTAAAATCACTATGTGAAAAGCTGTTGGAGGTGAAAGGCAGAAACTGGGTAGATCTGGTTGATAGCAACTGAACCCATGGATTAACCTTAATTCTAAAAAAAAGAAGAAAAACATGAAATTATGTGGTCCTGATGTAATACAATAGGAATTTACGTGAGCTGTCAAATATTCTTGCCAAAAAAATCAAACCTCAAGCCATACAACTCTGGGATCTACCAATTTAAAGGAACAGAGAAACCTGCTAATGATACCAGTAGGTCGTTATCAGCAAAATCTAGAATGAAGGAAATTCCACAGGACTAGTGGCTTAGCGTTTCCTCAATAAATAGTTCACAGGGGAGGAAAAGTGGAATTTTTTCTTTCTTTTTTTATTTTAGAGACTAGGTCTTGTTATGTTGCCCGGGGTAGTCCTGAACCTGTGGACTTAAGTGATCCCTAGTAGCTGATATTACAGGTAGAATCCCAGGTAGCTGGGATTACAGGTGTGCACCATCACGCCCAGCTATTTTGTAGAGACTAAGTCTCACCATGTTGCTCTGGGTAGTCTCAAACCTGCAGTTAAGCGATCCCTGGCCTTGGCCTCCCAGTGCTGGGGTTACAGGTGCATGCCACCGTGCCCAGCCAAAAGTGGAATTTTTTAGTATAATTTTATTTTTTGCAATTGATTGTACATACATATTTTACATCATTGTCTACCCCAAGGTTCTCCCATCACCTTATCACCTGTGAACCATCTTAATCTCCTGTGCCCATCAAAAAATGAAATAAAAGAAAACAAACCTATGAGCACGTAGAGTGCACGGATTGTGATTAGAACCCAATCCAGGGAGACTTGAATGCTGAACAGATATTTGCTGAGAGTAAGGGATTCCAGTTAATTTCTTTTAAAGTGAGATGATGATATTGTAGCTATGCTAAAAGAGCCCTTAACTTTTAGACATGCATCTTGAAATGTTGATGGGTGGGCTGATATGATACCTGTGATTTACTTCCGAATTTGCAGGAGGGCGAAGGGAGCGTTGATGAAAGAAGACGAGCTATATCGTTTGTTGTCGCAACTAGGTGATAGGTACATGGATGTTGAAAAGTACATTTGAAATTCTCCAAAATAAAAGATTTCAACAAATAAGTAGACTCAGGTTACCCTCATATTTTCCCAACACTGGAAATGCCCAAGGAAACTCTTCAGTGATGGAGAGAATGGCTCACATGTTGGGCCCAGGTAAGGTCAGGAGAGAAGTCCATGTGGAGGGTAGAGCCCAGGGTCATTTGGGGGGTCCAGGACCTTTTCCAAGTGAAGCACTTCTTGCTCTGAGAGGCTCTGTCTTGTGTTTTTAAAACCAGACTCTTCCATGTAGGGTAGAAGCAATGAAATATTCCATCTAGGCAGGTCCCTACCCCAACCTAGGGGTTTGCAGGGACTGGTGGGTTGGATCCAGTGCAGAGTCAGGAGGTGGAATTAGATGTGTCTTTGTGAGGCTTAATTCAGGTTGTGGTCCATGATCAGAGGTCACAGATGGGGTTGGAGGGATGTGTGCATCGCTAAGGTGGGTGTGTCCCGTTGAGACCTCCTAGGCTCCAAGAGCAGACTCTCCCGGCCCTGGTGCTCCCAGCTACATTGCTCCCGTTGTCCTGGGGAAGGAGAGAGACGCTTCTCTCCCTACTCTCGTCCTCACACAGCCTGACCCTCGCTTCCTACCCCATTCTTCTTTCTCCATCTCATCCCCTAGTCCATTTTCTAGTCCCTTCCTCCTTGAAGCCCCCTCCTTATCTCCATCCTCCCTTCCCTGTCCTCGGCCCCACCAGACACCCCAGTTCAGGGTCCAAGAGAAGGACAGCTTTTATGTGGCTTGTAAAATTCTATTATATCTGTATTCAAAACCTAGCAGCTGAGAAACACTGGTAATAAGCGTGTTATTAAGCGTGTAAATACACTTCCACTCCAGGGCCTCCAAGGGGCGGGGGCTGGATTCTCAGCCCAGCGTCCCCCCTGCATGGAAGTCCCTTCCCACCTGCCTCCATCTCAGACCCGGACCTTGCCAGGGCCAGATCTCTTCCAGTCTCAACCACTGACATCCCTCAAAACCCAGACTCTGGAGAAAGAGGGCGGGGGAGAAGGCCGAAGAAAAAAAACATTAGGAAAAAAACTCCCACCCAGAGAGCATTCTTTCTGCAGCACTCAGGAAAAAGGATGTCTCACAGGGGACGGGAAGGCGAAATTTTTTCACATCCAAATGGATTGCAATTTCCCTCCATTTAGCACCTGAAGGTAATTAGCTCGAAGAGACTGCCGAGTGCGAAACACGTTCACGGAACATTAACTCTCACACATTCTCCAGTTGCAGGGAATTAATAGGAAAGATTAAAGTTTAAAGAGAGCAAAATGCCATTACCTCGCCAGCCACCTCTCTCCGCGGCAGTATCCAGCCCCCAAAAACCTTCGGCCAGTGCTGGGGCCGGGGCTCGGGTCTCAGCCTTCAGCCTGGCGGGCTGGGGCGCCTGGGTGTGCCTCGTGAATAGTGCTGGCGTGGACTGAGCCTACGCATGTGTGCTAAACAGGGCGGCTCTGACCCCTCACACGGCCCGTGCTCCCAGGCCATCAGCATCAAGTTTGGGCTGGGCGGGACAGGTGTGTTCACTTAACAGGCTGACATCTGGCACTGGGTGAGTGGAGGCCCTGGGTAGGGGGGAGTGCTGGGAGGGAACATTAGCGTGGGTGTGCCCTGCAATTTGGGCGGGAGAAGGTGAGATATGCCAGCTTGGTCCTCAGTAGAGAGGAGGAAGATCTCCCTCCACCCCTGGGTGGGTGGGGAGGCCCCTGGGTGAGGTTGGGGCACGTTGCACCCCCTCACGCGAGACACAGGAGTGGTACACACAAGGCCAGGTGCGCGTGCGCGTGGACGTGGGCGCGCGTGTGTGTACACACACGCACACACACAGACTCTCAGTCATTCACAGACAGCCTTTGTCATTCTGCTTTTTCAAAGTTTATGTAGGCTACAAATTCTAAAGGTTTCTGTGTCGCTTCAGTCTTTCAGGAAAAGATGAGAGACAGAGTGAGGGAGACAGAGAGAGTGGGGGAGAGAGAGTGAGGGAGAGAGGGGCAGAGGCAGGCAGGAGAGAGAGAGAGAGAGCGCGCGAGATGAAATTGAGACATGGAAGAATTTATTGCCCAGAAAATTCCATTCTGCTATCTGATTCAAAAAGTCCAGTCCCCCCAGCTTCGGAAAATCTATTTTCCACATTTTAATACCCTGCAGAACAGTCCTCATAACTCATCCGAGTGTGTTAAGCACAGTTTTATTAGATCTGAAACAAATTTTGGTGGGGAGATACTATAGGTCATTAACCATGGAGTAATTTTATCCTTGTTTCCCTAATGATGCCATAATGGCGAGCGAATTTCTTAACTAAAGACCAAAGAACATTTTGAAGGTCAGTTTCATCTGTGAGCTCCTTCAAGCGCTTCTCAGAGAAGATTGGAAAACTCGCCGATTTTTTGAAGAGTCATTAATAATGTGAAAGCTGAAAGCACCCTCCATTTGCGTTCCTGCTTTTTACCTTTTAATTTTATATCGTCCCCGCTCAGAGCCCCGCTCCCACTCCTTTACCCTCCTCTGGACCTCCCGCCCGCCTCCCCGCCCCACGCAGGGAACAAGGCTGCCCAGGACCAGGTACCAGGCTTGACTGTCATGGGGTAGATGGGGCTGTAGGCAGGGAAGCAGGAGAGATGGAGAGGCCAGAGCCACGCCTGCGGTCATGGTACCCCACGGAGATGGCGGGGAGGGCGCTTGACCGTGTCCCAGAGCGCAGTGCGCTGTGTGAGGGTATTGTTAGATGCACGATGCACGCGTGTGCTTGCACACTGCCTGTGTGCAAATATGTGGGGTCCGGGGCTGAGGTCTCTGGATTTCATGCTGGCTGTGTACACACGTGCTGGGCACCGATGGGGACTTAGTTTCTTAGATGGGTGCCCCCTTTTGGAAATAGGCTGGGAAAGGGAATTGAAGATCCACATTGGGTCCAGTAGTCCGGGCAGTGGTCACTTGGGGGCTTGTGATCCGTTGGCAAGGGAGGGGGCCTTCCAGCGGAGATGGACACCGAGCAGAGAGCAGGAGATGATTTATGTGTGTACATGGGAGGGGGCGCCAGTTAGCAAGCCAAAAGCCAGGGCCCCTCCCTTCCAGTAAATATTTAGACACCAGGGACAGTGACCATTGTCTTTCCTGGCCCCCACTCCTTGGTCCACCCACTCCTTGCTCCCCAGCCTGGCGTTGCTCATGCACCCTTTTATTCACCTCCTGGTGTCCAATGTCTGGGTCCTTGGGTACCCCCCTTTGTTCCGGTCATCCCCCCAAACCCCATCCGCCTATCACTTCATCTGGTGGCTCTCGTTGCAGGGTGCCTGACCAGGAGCTGGGGTGAGGCATCCCTTCTGTGTGTGCAGTTTGGGGAGGAGGGGGCGGCGTGGTGACACTCTGTGCTCCCAGATGTGGTGGCAGCGATAATTCCAATTTTATGCCTTTGTTATGGCTTTAATCACTTTCTTTATGCGTTTTGTTCCAGCGATCAGGGAGAGACACCTGATAGGCAAAGAGGATACCAGGGGAACCATTTTTATTTGGAATGTGGTGAGAAGTCTAATTAGAATCTGAATTCTGCTGAGCCTTGAAATGGCCAGCACTTTATCCTGATCGCCTTAGATATTGTTTCGAGTCAATCATCTGTCATGGTGCGGCAGGAGCCTCTCCCTTCTCACCAGCTTCCTCCCGCTGCAGACCCAGCCAGGGCACCCTGGGGGGAGGGGAGGCTCTGGACCTCCCCTCCTGGGGTGTGCACTCCAGGGGTGGGGCCACACTTGGGTCCCCACTCGCCCTCTCCTGGGGACGTCTGTCTTTGCTGGGATGCTGAGCTTGAGCTCATGGTGGGATGGAGGGCAGGAAGAGGGTGCTGAGCGGCCAGTCGCAGAATGAAGACATTCCAGGGTGAAGCCAAGCTAGGTAGAGGCACCTCCTAAGTTCTCAGAGCACATCCACCACCCCACCACCTCTCCATCAGCAGATCCTGGACTCTTCTCTCACTCTCCCCTGGACATGTTCTATCTCCCCCACCTGCTCGCTCAGCCTCAAACTCATCCTCCACCCCCCATTGCCAGCCCTTCCCTGTCCTGGCATTTGCCACACACTCAGCTGTTTCTCTGATCTTCCTCTCTGCCATTGCTAGTCCTGCTCCTGTTTGTCCTTCCTGTCTCGAAGTCTTGCCAACTGTCAAGTTCCCAGACTGCTCTCCCCCATCCTGAAAGCCTTCCCTGACGCCATCGTGCGATTCCCAAGGGCTGCCCAATCAGCCTGGGCCCCTCTTGCAAAAGCCCCCCCCGCCAGCGGGTGCTTGCTGCCACCAGCCCTGCCGCCTGCTCGTTCCCTCCTGCCTTCAGATGGTTTCCCATCATCCACTTTCTTTTTTCTTTACAAACACAGTGCATGTGTGTGTCCTACATCTGCCCTTGGAGCGTGGCAAAACACAAAGTGGAATAAATATTACTCTTAATGACAATTTCATGCCCCTGACCACACCATCGGTTCCCCAAAGTCTGACCATCCCCTCCCTCCTTCCCCTCCAGCTGTGTCGTTCCCACAATCGAGCCACAAGGTTCCCATGACACTGGCTAGGCACGTAGGGCAGAAATGCGGCACTACCTCCAAGGCCACAGGTCCACCGAGCCCCCTGTCTCCTGAGACCCCCACCCACACACACGCCATCCAGGTAGGTGTGGGCATTCTTGGGGCGTGACTGGTATTCTAGGTAAGTGCTGTGTCTGGCAGAGAGGGAGGGAAGGGGCTCCAGGGAAATCCTAGATGGTGGTGTTTCCTCAGAAGGTCAGATCCCCTGTGGTCAGTGTTGTGTGTCTTTAGATTTGGGGCACTCAGTGCCACCCTGGTCAGTTAGTGCACCCCACTGAATGAGTAGAGTGTCCTCACTGTGGTCAGTGTCACTATGAGCCTCCTGAGTGGTTGTTGCCCCTAGAGATTATACGTGTAGGTGGTGACTTCCGGGTGACCTGGTTGCCTCTGGGGAGAGATACAGGCTCAGAGGTACCCAGAGACCCTTCTTAACCAACTTACCTCCCATCTCCATCCAACTGTGAATGCAACTCTGGCTCCTTTCTTTCCTGGGTCATCTCTTTCTCAGCTTGCACCTCAGCTCTCCTCAGCTCCGGACGGGGAGTAGGGATGCACGTGTGACCTAGCAAACCATGGTGCTTGTGACCAGGAGCTGGGAGTGGGCCTCTGAGTGTATTGCCAGGACTCTAGTCCTTCCACCCATTCACCCCAATCCTGCCAGAAGCCTTCATGCAGAAGACATGGCTGCACTGGTCCCACACTGATGGCCAGAGAGTGGAGAGCTACAGACACATGATCCCAAACTGGGGGGCCCTTATTTATAGGGGAGGATAGTGTTTGGAAGGACCTAGGAGCTCACTTCCTAGTGGAAAATAGCAGTCTGCTGTTAACATCTAGGTGTAAACTAACTATCTCGTGGTGTGTGTGTGATGGGGGTGGTATGTGTGTGTTAGATGGCGGGTCAGCAGGGACGCCTGCCCCCAAAGCAAGGGACTTTCTGCCCATACAGAAAGACAGGTGCGAAGGGTGGCTCGTTCTCTGGCTGTTGTTTCCCCTGCAGGGTGATGGGGGAGATCCAGCTCCTGGACCAGGGAGCACTTGTGCTGGGTAGGGGAGTGGGTTGATGGGTGGGAAGATGGAGATGCCAACGCTGGTAAAGGCCTGGCCCCTTCCCATCTCAGACACCCTCGAGGCACCGTCCTCTCTACATCCAGAGCTTGGCTGCAGCAGGGGTAGATGAAAAGGAGGAGAAACTGTTGGATAAAAAGAAATTCAAAAAAAAAAAGTAAGTGAAATATTCAAACTGGAAAGTGATATTATAGAAACTGCAGCCCACGGCTCAGTGCATTCAAATTTATTCAAACTCGGCGCCTGACAGTGATGGATGCGGCAGCTTTTCCCACAATATGGAGAAGGCGCGGGGGCATTTAGGACTGTGGGTCCCCTCCGGGAGGGTGGGGCCCACACCACCTCCCATGTCTTGCTCCTCCTAAATGGGAAACAAGGTTCTGGATCCTGTCCCCTGACTCTCCTGAGCCCGATCCACTTCCTGAACCCTGCCGTCCCAAGGACTGTAGGGGACATGATCACCACTAGTTCAGTTGCTTGGGGATGTGACCTAAGACAGAGGTGGCAGGACATAGACCAGGGGGAGCTCCAGTGCCAGGGAACAGGACCACCAGGCCTGTCCAGTGGGTCGCTGGCCAGAGTGTCACCTGAATCAGACAAAAGAGCTCAGCTGTGTGTTTTGCAGCCAGATAAATAGTATGAACCAACGGGCCCTGGAGTGACTGAGCTCCGAGGGTCTTGGGGGGTCCCAGGTCAAGGAGCCTGAATGTTGCCTAAGTTCCACTTTCCTCCCCACATCAAGTTGGCAGCTGCTCCATCTAAGAGAGGGACAGGAAGGTCTCTGAAGATACCTCAAGTCTGAGGTAGGTGACAGGATGTCCCTGAATTTGAAGTTCATTCTCACCTCTCTACCTTCGATCAGTTTATGGATTTAGAAATGAGAGGTGAGGGGGACCTTTACTGTTAAAATACTTGCCAGGATGTAAATTAGTGGTACTTTGATAATAATTTTTAAAGTTCAGCAATACTTCTTCATGTCTTTGCACTCATCTTTGCCTCACCAGCCCCACTGGCCCCAGTGGGCCCTCCCCAGCTGTCCTCATCAGTTCAATCCAACTGGCAAACCACCCACCACACACACCAGGTAAGGCATTTCCTCCAAGCAGGACTCTCTGCCTTTTAGTTCTACAGTCTTCAATTGTTCTAAACTGCTGCCAGCTTAATTTTCCTAAAGCACAGCTTTGATCCTGTCACTACTACCCTGCTCAAAAACTCTCAATGGCTCCCCGTTGTCTACTAAATAAACTACAAGCTCCTTACTCTGATGCTCACAGACTTTGGTGATCTGGCCCCTACCTACCTGCTCTCCAAGCCTTCCCATCGTTCTCCTTCATGCTAATATTCACCTGCCAAATTGGACTCTGAGTGGTTGCCCGGCACACTGCCCACCAAGCGATGTCCCACTTCTGTGCACTGTGCTTGTGATGTTCTCTTTGTGATTGGCACCATCCAATACCCCTACTCTTCTCTGCCTATTCACATTCTGTCTCCTTTGCAGGATCTGAGGCAAGTAAAGCCATCTTTCTGAACATTCTCCTGTAAAATGTGCCTGTAGCTGCTATAATTATTATTCTCCCCAATCCTGGTTTCTCTTCCTTGTGAATCGTCTAGTCCACTCTACAGCTTTCCTGTTACTATCATTACTAGTGACAACATACTGGGCTATAAACTTCTATAGATGATAAACTTCTTGAGAACCAGAACTAAATAATTTTGTGCATTTGCAGCACCCCCTCTGCCTCTAGTGGGGGAGACTCAGTAAACACTTGTTGAATAAATGAATGAATGAATGAATGAATGAACAGATGAACCGATGCAGCAGAACTGATGGTGACATGACTGTGTGACATGTTCTTGGCTCTTCTGAGCCTCTGGTTCTGGACAGTGACCACCTAAAAGTTCCCTGTCATTACTCCCAGCCCTCCTGACATGTGTCTAGGTGAGCGGGGACACTTATGTGCAGGTTTTCTGACAGGTGTGTCATCCCTCCAGAGCAGGAAGGGAGCGTGGCAGAGTTCAGCTCTCTCAACTCATCAATCAAAGGGCACTTACTGACAGCTCCTGAGAGCTGGCTCTAGGCTCTGCTGGGGTTGAGGGGACTGAGTTGGGGGGGGTGAGAGCTGCCCTCTGGGGGTTCACAGTCTAGCTCTTCATTACAGACAGGGTCTGCTTCTCTCCTGTGGCTCTCAGACCACAGGAACTCAGATGGCTCCTTGGGTGACTGGGATGGGAATAGACTCACGGCGGGGTGGGCAAGCCCTTCCCCAAGCTGCCCTGGAGAATGACTTGATTCAGAAATGACTCTTTGGTCCTCTCGGCATAGACCTTACTGGCCCATCAAAGCTGGCACTCCCCTGGAGAGTGTGTACCTTCTGCCAATTTCTCCACTACAAAGCCCAGGACTGAACACCTTAAAACTGCTGAATGGATGGTGGCTAGATGCCATGAATAGTTGGCTAAATAAATGGACAACTAAATACGTGGAGAGCATAGTGCTGGACACATGGGCATTAATAACACTTGTCGGCATTTATTGAGCATCTACTAGATGCAGTATTGTGCTCAATCCTTTTCCTGCCGGCTCCTTGCATCTTCCCTTCTGCCCTAGGAAGAGACTATTAGGATCTCGCTGCGGAAGAAGAATCCGCAGCTCAGGGAAGCAAAGTAACCTGAGTAGGAGCTTGGTCCCCTTCCCTAAGCTCCGCTGGGCCCTTAAGAGACCTACTGGGCAGCGTTCTCTCCTCCCTCTCCAGGCTGGATGGGTGGACCACCGTGGGGGGAGATACCCAGCTGGGTGGGGAGCATTGTAAGGTCCCTGTCTCCTCACCTGCACTGAGGGGGTCCTCTGGGCACTGCGTGTTCTACTCCTTTTCTTTCAGCCTGGCATGGGAACAAGGCGAAGTTAGAAGAGTCACCACTGATGAAACGGTTTCTCTGAGGAGTCTCCCAGCCCTCCCAGCCTTTCCTCCATGTAAGAGCGGCAGCAGCTCCTGAAGGGTCCCCGCCTCTGGGGGGCGCCCCACCCCTTCCGCCCCGGCCCCCTCTCCGCGCGCCGGGCCTCTCCAGGCCAGATACAAACAAGCGCGCTAAACTCCGGGAGATTTACAGCGGGCGGCTGGGCGGCGCGGGCCCCCGGCCGCCGGTGAGATATCTCCAAACAGCGCACTAACCACTTTCCATTTTATACCTCACCAGCTTTATAGCATCTTAAGGATTTCTGTGCACGGCTGGCTTCCCGCCCAGGGAAAAAACCCAGCCTTGTAAATAAATACTAAATATATATGAACAGAGACGACAGCGAGAGACGTGGAGGAGGGGGAAGGGGTGGGGGTGCCGCAAGGTGGGGGTGGGGTAGTAGCCTAGGGCCCCAGCAACCGATGGAGAGCCGGGGGGCCGGGGATATATTGGGGTGTCTGAGACAAAGGCGACAGGGAGAAAGCAGTTGACAGGCAGAGTGAGGGAAACTGAGATAGCCCTGGAGATGGGGGCAGAGAAACAGAGATGGAAAGTGTTCAGCACACCTTCTGTCGTGTGTGTGTGTGTGTGTGTGTGTGTGTGTGTGTAGGTTCACAAAGCTTGGAGAGAAAGAGATGCCTGCCCCAACCCTACCTCCCCCATCTTTATAAAAATTTCCAAGGGTCCCAAGACACAGGACCAGATGCGTGTGTGCTGACTGGGTGTGTCACAGTGCACTCGAGGAAAGAGCTTATGTATGTGTGCATGCAGGTGTGTACAGTCGTGTGTCTGGTATGGGTTAGAACTGCCCCAGGTGAGTATTAGGGTGCTGGTGGGCATGTATGCAGCATATCTGTAGTGTGGTCCTGGGGTGGTGAGAGGAGGCAAGTGAGTTCTGAGAGGTGCGCAGCTTTGGAATTACATGGTGAGGGGCCAGTAGGCATGTTTCAGAGATTTTGGGTGTCTTGGGGTGGAGGGCTTGAGGGGAGATGAGCAGCAGGCTCAGGTGAGCCAGGATGGACCCTCCAAAGAGTATGCACTGGATCTGAAAGCAGGTGTGCATGTGTATTGGGGCTGCTGGGTGGGTCTTGAGGTGCTACCAGGTGGTTATACCACCCCCTCTTTATCTACCCCCTACCGAGTCTTTTTAAAGGTTCTGGGACCTTCTTTGCAATGATCACTGGAGAGAGGGTCCCCTGTACTGACTGAAGCCCCATATCACCCCAGGCCCTGGCTCTGAGGTTTCTGGATAGGAGCTAGAGTCAAATTGGGGGGCAGGAGGCACCATCCTCTTCCCTCTCAGGGGACCCAACGATCCCTTTTCGTTCCCCCCTTGTCTTCGATATTAAGTATTCAAACCTCATTTACATCCTTATTTTTCAATTTGCTGCCACAGTAGTTTAATTTATTCGATATAATTTCTTTTTCTGAGGGGACATTAATCATTGCCCTGTGCTTTTGGGCGCCTGTGGGATCTCTGCGTGCGTGTGTGCGTGCGAGAGAGAGAGTGTGTGTGTGTGTACACACATCTGTGCGGGGGGGGCTGTGTGTATCTGTGAGTGTGGCTCTGCATCCCTAGGTATCTGTGCCTGTGCACACTTGTATCTGTGTGTAAGGTGCAAGTTGTGTATGGGTGTGTGTGTTCAATCTGTGAGCAGGTCTATGACTGAGAAAGTTGGGCTGGGCTTGTTGGGGTGGGAGGGTGGAGCAAATGTGCTGATCAGATATTCATCCCTGGAGCCCTCCTGGCTCTTCCCAGGAGGCCAGCAGGGAGGGGAGTGGGCAGAGCAACTGGGAGAGCCTTGGGAGACCCAGACTGCATGAACTCTGGGCTCCTTCGGGCTGAAAAGCTGGGTTCAAGGACTCCCCCACTCCAGGATAATCCCAAGGTGGGGTCCTCCCATTACCCCCAATGAAATTCCCTTTTCCGAGAGTGTATTCTCAACTATTGTAGCTGGAAATGTCCTGGAATCCATGGTCTTTTGAGCAAGGGAAAAAAAGAGAGGCGGAGACAGAGACAGACAAACAGAAGGCAGGCGGTGGCAAGGGAGGAAGAAAGAGGGGGAAGAGACTCAGAGAGTGATGGAGAGAGGAGCCGGAGAGGGAGAAAGAAGTAAGTTTGCCGCGTCTCAGCCCATAAAGTCCTGGAATGGGAGGAAGGGGCGAGAGACTCTCACATCAGCTCAAGCCCAGTCATGGCTCAGTGCAGAATGATGGGGGGTGGGCCAGGGGTTAGAGCTGGTTTTCTTCCAGGAGCTGAGTTGAACGAAGTGACTTGGGGGAGGCTTGTTGGGAGGGAAGAGGCAAGAGGTTCCATCTGATATGGGACCCAAGGGCCAAGGAAGAGGGAAGAAAAGCGAAAACCTCCCTAAGGGGACACAGTTAAGGGGAAGGACTCCAAACGAAGTGTCCAGGAATGTCCCAGGGGCAAGATGGAGGAAGCGCTCCAGTGTTCCCTGACCTTCTCTCAGCAGATCTGGGCAAACCCAGCGTCGGGAGACACCCCCCTCTCATGGCTCCTTGCCCCGGAAGCCCTGCGCTTCTCTGCTTTGCCACATTCTCCAAGTCTTCTTTCTCCCCAAAGGTGGCGCTAGGGAGAAATGGGTCAGGGATTGATGCTGCTCACCAAGCACTGAGCTGGGATTGTCCTGGGTCCCCTTCATTTTTTCAGGAACTGTCTCCCCGCAAGAAAGAGAAGGAAGAGGCCAGACAGGTCAGGACTTGCCCCAGATCATGGGAAGGTGCAGCCCAGGGCTGAGTGAGATCTGCCCCCAGACAAGTGTGAGGTCTCCTGCTCCCCTCCGCTGCCTCCCGGGGACTTCCATGCCCCTCCTGTCGTGGAGGCCACAGCGATGCAGTCAGTGCATGCTCTCCTGCAAAAGCCCATGTAGGAGCCAAGGTGAGCTGGGGAGGTCTTTGAGGGCAAGAGTCAAGAGGCTGGGAGGTGACCCACATGTCGCAACTGTCCTTCCCACTCTTGTGGGAACTTTGATGTCTGGGACTCCTCTGCACCCTGTCTTCCCTCTCTCCCAGGGGCCCCCTAGGAAGAAGGTTAGGCAGACTTAGGCAGGCTGGCTCTGTCCTGACCTGTGGTTCCTGCCCAGGGACCCAGGTCAGTTTCCAGCCTAATTCCAGAATCTGACTCGCCCATTTCAGCCTCATCCAAATGGTCACCTGAGGTCCAGACTAAGGAGAGAAGCATTTCTTTCTCTAAAATTCCAAAAAATGGTCTGAAATCAGAAGCCATGGGTCTGACCATTCAGCGCCTCACTCTGCATCCATCCTGCAAATGAATACCCGATCACACTGAACTACGGATGTGAATATTCCAGCATCAGCTGCCTGCCCATCTGACTGTTCCTGACTATCCAAGCACATGGGGGCAAGGGTCACGGTGGACCGGGGCTGATGAGGGAGTATCTGGGGTGGAAATCCGAGATGGGAGGAGGTGGAAAGGGTGTCTGGGCCCAGCTCCATCTTGCTTGCTCCGTCTGGTTCAATCATCCCCGTCACCCTGTGTCCCCCCACTCCAGGTCTTCACACCCAGGCCCCCAGCACAGACAGGTCACAGAGAAACCATCACCCACTCAGCTCAGTGATAACTGGGTGATCTCGACAGGGGGTCCCTGGGCATGAGGGAGGAGGCAAGGGGACAGGCCTGGGGCCGAGGAGAAGGTAGCGCGTTCATTTGAATAATGGGCAAAATCAAATTAATTCTACATTAAATAGTTGTGAATAAAGGGTTGAAGTCAGCAGTTTCAAACTTGTTTTCCTTAATTACTTTCCGTGTTTAATGTCATTAAGAAGATTAAAAATTCATTAACAAGAGTACTAAAGTGGCAAATCAGGAAAGCGAGCACTCCAGGTTAGAAACTCCGCTGAGGCCACACAGTGAGGCTTCCGCAGGGGGTGTGGGTGGGGGTGGGGACCCGAGAACACTGGGGACAGACACACACACACACACACACACACACACACACACACTGATAGGCAGCCACAAAATAAACATCTATGCTAACAGTAAATACACGTTCATTTGCTACTCATCCATACCCAGGACTTCTGTGATGTAAGAAGTGTATTAGGGTCTTCAGCTAATCAGGTCCCTAATCCATAAGCCCCTCTTCTCAGGAGAATTAAAGATTCAGCTTTTGTGACTGGCCATATATGGCCACAGGAGTCCGTGTCAGCCCAGTGGTTCACTTTCTAGTCTCCCGGTCACCCTCAGTCTCCCCTGCTTCCCTTGCCTTCCCTCCCACACCAAAGGGCTCTCTCAGGGCAAGCCTGATCAGTTTCCTGGGAGGAGCTGCTGTCTTTGAGGCTTAATTATCCTGGAAAAGGATCCCTTTTGTCTCCTGAGCTTGTTGGGGGGAGGGGGTCTGAAGGGTGGGGTTGGGTCATGTTTCCTCTAGGAGAGAGATGAGGAGACAAAGGGTCACCTAGTGGGGAGAAGATGAGGCAGAAATAGCTGAGGAGGTGGACCCAAGTGTTCTGGTTCAGATCAGAACCCAATCTCACCTACCCATCTCTAACACCCTCTCACACTCTGCCCTTTCTCCCCATCTTGTTGGCTGACCCCCTTCCTCCCCAGCTGTAGACTACACCTTCCTTCGCTCTGAAAGGACACTCCCCAAGTCAGGGCATCTTCCAGTAACTGTCACACACTCTCTGCATTCTTTCCTTTCCTTTCTCTCCAGACCCCAAACTCAAGAGCCGGTCCTGGTGGAGCCTAGGCCACTGTGGGTGCACCTGTGCTTTTGTGGCTGTGGTATATGTTTGGGTGTCTATGTTTGTGACTGTGTGTGTGCACATGTCTGAGTGTCTGTGTCTGTGTGTCCCAGTTTGAGAACACCATGTTAACCATAACAAATCCAACTAGATAAGCCTGTATGATTTCTTTAAAATGAGCCCTCTCATTTCATAGATGGGGAAATCAAACTCTTAAGAAGATGAAGTTCTACTCCTTGGAATAAACTCAAGTGAAATGAAAACAAAGACCCATTTAAAAAAAAAACTTGCAGAAGAATGCTTATAACAGTATTATTTATAATGCTGAAAACTGGAAACAACCCTAATGTCTATTGGCTAACAAGTATATCAATAAAAGATGGTATGGTAATGACATAGAATATTACATGGCCATAAAAAGGAAATGACGTGCAGATTCATGCTACATACAACATGAATGAATATTGAAACTGATATTGTGAAATAGACAAGTCACAAAAATCACTCACTGTATGATTCCTTTTATGTAAAATGCTCAGACTATACAGAGGTAAAAATAGATTTGAATTGTTTATATCTGGGATAGGGGATTGAGGGTCTTAAGGATAAAGAAGAGTTACTGCTAATGGATGTGGGTGTTTGTGGGGAATGATTCAAATGCTCTAAAATGCTTTGTGGTAAATTATTGGCTCTATCACTTTAAATGGATGAATCTTATATTGTGTGGATTATATGTCAATAATGTTATTTTTAAAAAAAGATGATTTCACTTATTCAAGGTCAGCCAGCAAGGGAGGAAGATGGTGCTAGTCCTAGATCATGGTCCCTTGATTCCAAGCACAGTGCTCTTTCCACAAGATCTTTAATGCCCCCAAAACCTTGCTATTAAAGACTTGTAGACTGGATCCCAAATGCTTGGGATAGCCACCTAGCATCTTGGCTTTTCTGTGACAATGTCATACTGTGTGAGTGATCCCACAGTTCTGCACATCTATGTTGTCTGTGTCTCCCCAGGCATCCCTGACCACTGATCAGGGCTCTGTGTCCTCTTGTGCTATGTCTTGAGTGGGCCCTTATCTCTGTCTGGGTCCATGAGACCACAGGACTACATGGGAGCCCATGATCATAAGTAGCAGCGTTTCTACCTAGGTAATGTGTCTTGGTGCCCAGGGGTTTCCTAATGTGTTATAAACCTGGGTTCATGTGCCTTTGCCTCTGGATCTACCTATGACACATGTTCATGTTTCTCTGCTTGTGCAGGAGACATGCTAGCATTCTGGTGTTCACATAGGTCCATCTGAGAGATCCTGCATCTATGTAGCAGGGACCCATGGACCTGTCTGTCTGAGTCTGTTTGTCTGAATTCCTCCTTGAGCCACCAGCCCCAGAAGGCGCCTGCCGCCCCACCTCCCCTCTGACAGCCGTGGAGAGAGCGTCACAGTAAATTCATGGCCGCCTGGCTGGGAAACAGGCGGCTGCAATGGAAAGGAAGCATGGATTTGCATATTGAATTAAAATTAAGAGCTAATTATGCAAATAAATTATGACATTTGGCAGGAGAATTTGCTTCAAGATCATTTATTACGTTCTTTTTATAACAGTGTGAGCATTTAACGGTCAAAGACAATATTTTAAGGGAAAATTAACGCAAGATTATTAACCTAAAAACAATTCCACGTTAATGAGATGGTGAGCTGGTCCCCCCCACACACCTGGGCAGGTCTATGCCTGGACTGGGAAGGCCTTTTTCTCCTTCTCTCCTTCCTCCCCCCAGTCTGCAGGGGGGTAGACTAGGAGGGGGCCTGGGAAGGGATGGGAGCCTTGGGGTCTGTCTCCTGCTGGGCTACAATTTGAAATCCACTTGAAATCCAGCCCAGCTGAGGCAGCACAGAGAATGAGCTTAGGCCGGACTCCAGAGACCTCTACCTTTATGGTGTAAGGGGTGACCCTGGCCTTTGGAGAGCACTCAAGCTAATGAGGAAGACACCCCCACCCTAGGAATGACTCTGGAATTGGGACTTGGAAATAGGGTTTAAGCATTCTATTTGCACCCACCTCTGAAGGCTCCCATGTGCTCCTTCTCCAGAGTAGGACAGCCTTGGCTCCCCGGAGTCCCTTAGGGATCTGAGTTCTAGCTCTTTCTGGGTCTAGAAGGAGCTAGACTATGACTAATCTGTCAGCCTTTCATTTTGGGGGATGGAAAGGAAAGAGGAGGAGCTAATCTGGGAATCCCCCTACCCAACCTATGCAAGTGGACAGTGAACCCCAAAAGAAGCGGTGGGAATTTCCTCCAGGGGCCTCCTTTTCTCTCTCCCTGTGTTGGGGTTGGGGGGGGGCGCAGAGGACATGGGGTCATTTGCTCTACCTGATCTCCGTGCTAGCTCTGTGATGTGCAGTCTCATTTAGGGCAGACTATTTCCTGCAGTGTGGGTCTGTGAAAGGTCTCCCCATGGACTACTCTGCAGGATGAAAACCTTAGGTTTCTAGAAGGTCCTCCCTCTGATGCAAGCATGCTCCAGAAAGGGGAGATGCTGTTGCTTCCCATCACGGGATGCCAGTATTTGATTCCTCCTGGAGTGGCCGTACATGGGCCGGCTGTTGTTCATGCTAGGTTACACCCTCCAAGCCCTGCATCTCACTTGAGTTGTGTGGAACTCCTGGTGGGCAGGGGCAGGTATGAATCACAAGACCCTTAGACTCTGAGGCCCTGAGGTCATATCCCCTCTCTGCCACTTACAGGCAAGTCCCTTTCCCTCTGCTAGGTCTCTAGCCCACTTTGTATTGCACCCTGGAGACTAGCCTGCACAGTCTGTATCAACTGGCTCCCTTAGGTTTGACTAAAGGAGGCCACCAGCAGGAGGAGCAGGTGGAGCTGAGTATTTACCTCCTAGACTTTCTTTAATCGGGGTTACTGCAGATCAGCTGCATCAAAGTCCCAGCACCCTGCACCTCTCCCACAGACTTCCTCCCCACCCCCCATCACTTTTCTCCATCTATCTTTGCCCCTTTTGACCTGGTTGGTTGTAGCTCCCCACAGTTTCTGACCATGGGATGCTGCCTCATCTTGTCAATTTTCCCTAACACCTGCACATGCCTTTGTGAATAGTTGTTTTATTTAACTCTCTTCTGATAACTCAGTAGAGTATGTTTCATGTTTTCTGTCAAAACTCTGGCTGATACATTCCCAAAACATCTCTGTTTCCCTATCTGTGAAGCAGGGAGGATGGTACAGCTGACAGGTTACTAGTACACAGGTTACTAGTACACATACTAGTATTAGTATGTGTACCAAGGTAAACTTTATAGACTATCATCCCCAAATGCTTGTCTTCAGGTAGAAACCAGATCAGAGATAAGGTCAATCATCTCTGCTATGAAGAGTCTGCATGACCTTGGACTATGTGACTTCCCCTCTCTGGACCAGGTTTCTCACTGATAGTGGGCAGGGATGGAATTTGTACTTTAAAGTCCAGTTGTTGAAAGTGGTGACTCCATGTCCATTTTGCTGTTGAAGGAAAAGAGGTCAAGTGACTTGCCCAAGGTCACACAGCAGGTTCATGGCCATCGCCATTTGCCTGAGAATCTCTCTGGGTCTGAATCCTGGATGGCTTCTTTGGGCCTAGGAGTCCTGGTGGCGCAGATGGACCTGGCTAGCGGTCCCAGGACTGGGGGTCTGCCCTCAAGTCCAGTAACTCACTCTGCCTCCAGGGTAGCGTGGACCAACCCCTGGAGAGAGAGGGTGGGATTATTAATAACGACGCTAATAAGAGAGAAAACAAAGCCAGCAGGGCCTGGACATTTTTTAAATAAAGAAATTTCCCTCATCTCGTGGTTAATTTAAAAGGTTTATTTCTTGAAATGAATCCTCTTCATCAAACCCCCGATCCTTGAAGATCGGAGGCGACTGCGAGTGCCGGTAATGAATTGATTTGTAACGTGAGCGACACGGCGCCCTCCCGCCCGTGCCCACTTGCGGGCCCTTAATCTGCGGTGTTTAAGAAGAAATGAGCTCCTCCATCTCTTGGCCTGAAACTAGCACCAGGCTCTGGAGCCAACAGCCAAGGCCCAGGCCTAGCCCAGTGGACGCCTCCACGGAGAAGGGTCAGTATGGCGGGGCAACCCCTCTAGGTCTTCAAGGAGGGAGTCAGGGGGTTCCCTCAGACCAGTGCCATCCACTCCAGTCTGAGCCACCCAAAGTCACACAGGCCAAAGTCATGTGAGCAGGCACACACAGACCCACAAAAATAACCATACGTGCTAATGTCAGGCCACTGTGCCCTTAGCGGTACACTCCTACAATGTCACATAAACAATCTCCCTTCAGGCATGAGATCTGGAAATACAGTCATGCATCTTGCATTGTGTGTCCAGAAACACAGGCATACAAGCCCTGCACATTTCTGCAGGCATGACAACTAATTTGTGAATAGTTAGCAGTGTGGGAGTAGTGTGTGGTG